>CM052135.1:7247028-7376803 GCA_028454255.1 Halictus ligatus
TCCGCCATCCTAGGGTTAAATCTATTAGTCTTTTCGTTGTTCTTAAGTTTCACAAGGAATTGTCTAAGTAAATAACAAGTTTGATCCAGTGGGTTGAAACACAGTCCCGGACAAAATGGTAGGACATGCGTGCTATCTTTAATTTCTTAAAAATTACTTACTATTTTTGTATGTAGTACATAATATCATACATAATTGCTACGATCTGGAGAGACGAAACATGTTAGTAAATAAGGTTGACCTCGCTGGGCTTTCTGAGCAAGCAGAAGAAATATACAAATGCTTAAGGCGAAATGATAACACACTTGTACTACATATGTGCTGATATCTTTCAATAGTTTGCGAGTTGCCAAGCAGTTAATAGCAAGTGTCAAGATTTAAAGATAAAATTGCAAGGATTATTGAATTAAAAAGTCAAAATTTTACTGTTTCCGAAATTTCAAAGATTGTTAAAAGAAGTCGCAAGGTAGTATATAATTTATTAAGAGATCTTCTGAATTATGAAAGGAAAAAAAGTTGTGGGAGATCGCCAACATTATCAGAACGGGATAAAAGGGCTATTATTCGTATTGCTTCGAACTTAACATGGATATCATGTAAAATTGCTCAAAAAGCAAGAATCACTACAAACGTCCGAAGTGTTCGTCGTGTTCTTCAGACGTGTAAGTTTATTCAAAGTTTGAAAATGGAGCAGAAACTTCGGTTAACAAAACATCATAAGAAGCAGCGATTAACATTTGCAAAAGAACGTATTCCCTGGAAGAAGAAATGGAGACGTATCTTGTTTACGGACAAAAAGAAGTTCAATATGGACGGCCCAGATGGATTTTCATTCTGTTACCACGACTTAACCCTAGAGTAGTCGCACCCGGTCTCACAGACCGACTTTATTTACTCATAACCGAAGGAGAGATTGTTTATTCATGAATATGTAATAACTTCCATTATTGTAATTCTATTCCTTCTGAATTAAAAACAATGCATTATATGTGTCTTGTTATTTGAACCCAGTGACATTCTCTAGGATTAAGAAAAGAAAGAATTGTGACAAAACGAAGTCAAATGGGTGGAGGTGTTGTGATGATCTCACATGTTTCTTGAAGGAAAAATGAATAGTCTGAAATATAAAAATCCAATCTCGCAACAAATTAATGAATATGCACAATGAATTATCAAAGGTAAATTTATTTTTCAACATGATAATGCTGCCATTCCACGAGCTAACGTTGTAAAACAATTTTTTCAAAGAGTGAATTTATCAGTTATGCCATGGCCCGCACGCTCTCCGGACCTGAATGTGGAGAACTCACACGAATTGTATATAAGAGTGGAAAACAGTACGATAATATTCAACAATTAAAAGAAGTTATTAAGGTAAAATGGGGTTCTTTGTCACAAGATACAATTAAAAAGCTACATCCATTATTAATTTGCTGTTAATTGTTATGTAACTTTCTTTTTTGTGGAAATATATGTATAAATTTTGTAAGTGTTGTATCACTTTGCCCTCACCATGTGTATATTTCGTCTGCTTGCTCAGAAAGCTGGCGCGGTTGACCTTATTTACAAAAAAGTTTCGTCTTTGTGCGTCACAACAATTATGATATTATGTGTTACATACAAAAATTCCAAGTGATTTTTGAGAAATTAAAGATAGCACGCATGTGCTATCATTTCGTCCGGGACTGTAGTTCTGTGGATGTCAGAGAGGCAAAATTTTGCAACTCATGGTTCATTTTATGAAAACCAGAACGAGGAGCAAGTTCAATTTGTCAACTAGAAAATTCCTTGTGACGAGCGTAGACCAACTGAAATTTTCTCAGAATCTTTTTTCTTTTTAATTGATGAACGAAATAGGGTCGTTTGTTCCAATTTAAAAGAATATTATTCTGTTTTAAAGGGAGCCAAATAACTGCGCTATAAACTAAAACATTGGATTTGGATGTTTTGGTCGAGAAATGGGAACAGTATGCTCAGGTATAACGATCATGAACGGTGAATCGCGATTGCCGGAAGAGGGGCGATAAGTTAAAAACAAAATTCAAGGCCATGGTCTGTTTTATTGTGGAAGCCAGCCTCTACCCTCGGCGGAACTTCCGAGTCCAGAGTTTGCAGATGCAGGAGAGCAAGAAGGGGCCCCGGGGCTCTTACTTCGGCCCTCTTGTAACTCGGGGAGTCCTCCATGGCTACGCAATAATATACCAGTCTCAGGGACAAAGCCTCAGTTTAACGTAGCACATTATGCATTTACTGATGGTAGGTACCCGAAATAAAACCATTTAGTACCTAGTTTTAGTGGGGAGGGGGAAGGGGGGCTATCTTTTTTTCCGGAATACAGCGGACTCGACGGATGAAATACAAAAATTCTTCCTGGCGTACTTCATACACTCATACACGAAAGTATTTGAACCCCTACAATTCTAATATTCAACTAATGAAATATGTATGTTAAATTGAAGCGTTTGATGTAATATGACACATATAGCAAGGGATTGGTCTTAAGACTACATAAGGAAGATTAGACAATAATTCAACGATTTGTACCGTGTTTACACTACATTTATTGTAAACACGTACCAGAAGAACGATTTCTCAGTTCTCTAGCAGAGGGTCCCAGCGAAACAGTATTCAAACTTTTTGTCACAGTCTTCATTACTAATAATATAACAAAATGAATCGCAAGAAATCGGAAACAAGCAAGTCTGTCAGAGAATTAATAGTAAATTGGCATAAGGAAGGCAAATCATATGGTGACATTGCACAGCTTGTGAACAGAAGCAAGTCTACAATTCATTATATTGTGAAGAAATTGAATACGCAAGGTAACATTGCTAATAAGCCCCGTTGTGGGCGTCCGAAAAAGTTAACTGAAAAAGAAGAAAGGACAATTATTCGAAAAATCAAACAAGATCCTTTCACTTCTGGATCACAATTGGCATCAATGGTGACTACGCAGTTTCAGAAAGAAGTGCATCCACAATTGTGTCGCCGATTATTAAGAAATAACGTTTTACATGCACGAGTTCCAAGGAGAAAACCATTTATTAGCAAGAAAAATAAAGTTATACGTTTACAATTCGCCGAAAAATTTATTTATAAAAATAATTCGTTCTGGGACACTGTGTTATTCTCTGATGAGAGTAAATTTAACGTTTTTGGTAGTGATGGACGTAAAAATATCTGGAGAAAACAGAATACAGAATTAGAACCACGTAATCTACGGCCGACTATTAAACATAATAGTGGATCTGTATTAGTTTGGGGCTGCATGGCACGCAGTGGAGTGGGAAATCTTGTGTTTATCGATGGAATAATGGACAAAACGAAGTACTTAAAAATTTTGCAGGAAAATTTAAAAGATAGTGTATCAAAAGTAAATTTACCATGTAATTACTGGTTTCAATCGGACAATGACCCGAAGTACACCGCCAAAATAGTTAAAGAATGGATATTATATAACGTTCCACACGTTTTACCACATCCACCGCAAAGTCCAGATTTAAACCCCATTGAGCATTTATGGGATGAAGTGGAAAGAAGACTGAGAAATACAGTTATTACTTCGAAAGAAGCGTTAAAACGAAATATTCCTGAAATATGGCAATCAGTTGATTCAAATGTTACTTCTAAGTTAGTCCACTCAATGGAAAACCGACTTAGGGCCGTTATAAAAGCCAAAGGTGGACCAACTTCCTATTGAAACTTTAAATCATTCAATTTAAATAATTATTAAATGTTCCGTTCGAATACTTTTGTGTGCCGCTTCTGGTACGTGTTTACAATAAATGTAGTGTAAAAACGGTATAAATTGTTGAGTTACTGTCTAATCCTACTTATGTAGTCTTAAGACCCATCCTTTGCCATATGTGTCATATTACATCAAATGCTTCAATTTAACATACATATTTCATTAGTTGAATATTAGAATTGTAAGCGTTCGAATACTTTCGTGTATGAGTGTATATTGCTTTGTAACAGTGACAAGACTGTGCCCATTTAGACTTCACACAATCTTTATTGCAATGAGTGCTTCTATGAAGAAGTACGTTCAAAAATTTCCGATGACAACATTTTTACAATTTCAGTAATTGTAAAAGAAAAAATTAGGAACCAGTCATTTTGACTGGTCTGGTAGTTCTAGTGTCAAGGAAATAAATGAATGTCATGAATAAATATTCGAAAGTAGTACAGAGAAAGAAACAAAATTTCAAAAATTACTTCAGTTATCTTCTCGGTATGTTGCACAAATCCGCAACTCAGTTTGCGTTGTATTCTTTTCTTTACAAAAATATAAAAAAGTGTACACTCGTTAGGGGTCTCAACTTTTCCTAATGTAATCTTCGTTTGAACCCTTCTATGAGCAATTAGGATATCTATTTTTACGTTTCTTTTAACAATTATTTCCTGTTTGAAAATTAACCCTCCGTGGGGAGCAAGGTTTTTCCATCTTCCGTGGGCAACCTGGATCACTTATGTTCACGACTAATTTTTTTACTCTTTTAGGTTTTTGAACAATCTAACAAAATTCTGGAATACGCATTGAAGTCCCCATTTCAATGAATAATTGTTAGATCGCCAAATGTTTAAAGCATTAATGGAAAAAATAAATATTGCTCACGATGGGTTAATTATAAAAATACGCAACATGTGCCTTAAAATGGCAAATAGTTTTTGATAAAATCCCAAAAAATTCTGTGATACGTATCGAAATCCCTATTTTAATTGTATAATCTCAAGAACATCAGATGTTGAAAGCGAAAAAAAAAATAAAGGAAAAAAGTTCCAAAAAGTCCCATCATAATGGGAAAGAATAAATATTGTCCACGGAGGGTTAATATAAAAAAAAACATATAAATAAAGAGGGTAGACACGCTTCCAATATATTAATTATAAAAATATGTAAGATGTGCCTTAAAATGGCAAATAGTTTCTGCGAAAATCTCAAAAAATTCTGTAAAGCTTATCGAAGTCCCTATTTTATTATATAATCGTGGGAACGTCAGATGTTGAAAACGAAAGTAAAGGAAAGAAGTTCCCATCTTTAGAAAAAGTAAATATTGAAAAGAAAAAAAGAATTTCAGAGTGAAATTTCGCTCCGTAAAAAAAAAGAATTAAAACTTATTTATTCCTCTTGGATGTCTAGACAAAAGACGAAGGCGTACCGAGAACGCTTTGTGCGGATTTGTCTATTCATCTTCTTTCGCCTATCTCTGAATTACGAAGCTGTACCATATAGTTCGTATTCAAGTGACGAAGAAAAAAAAAGAAGTAAATTTGCAAAACTGTTTCCTCGGCGTTCGTCGCGTGAGGCGTTAACCGAGTCATGAAGCGTGAACAATGCAGCCATTTTCACAAAGAAAAAGCCGTGCTCTTTGTTTTACGGGGATCGACGAAACGACAGCGCACGAAGGCGGCGCGCTCGCTCGATTCCAGAGACTTTGTTTCGCCTTTCGAACACAGAGACAGAAAACGCGCACGCCTCCCTTTACGTGAAATCCGTAACCGTTCTCGCGCAAAGTAATTCCCACATGACTGAAAAGGGGGGAGGGGGGCGGTGGTGGGGAGATATGTAACACCGGGATTCTGACTCGAAGACCGAAGTTTAGTTTTACTTCGGAACGACCTTATGTTCCACCACTTCTGTCCTCTGACCCGCCGCGGGTCCCAGAAATGACACCGTGCCGTCATTTCCGAAAAAAGTTCACACCTCGGAGTTAACGGTCGTTACGGGAACAGTGAATATGCCTAGTGTCCTGCAACCACATGACGATTCGGATACCCTCGGACTCATCATGAAGCGTGAGTGAATCTTCTTCTTTTTTTTCCGTCCGTCACGTTCCACTGTGAATGACGCATTTCCTCGACACTATCGCCGAAGCCCATCTGAGTTTTCACATCATCTTTGAATTTAGCAAATTCTTTGCGAAATTAAACAATGCATTTTTGGTCTCGTCTGTCAGGGTCATTTTGTAGGTACTTTTATGAAAAAATCTCTGCGATTGGGCTCATTATTTGGGCTAAAAGTTGATCGCACTTTAAACAATGTGAGATTAGCTAAATTCCATTTCTACAGAAAAATATTTTCTGCAATGAGAAAATCATCCTTTCACCGGTGATTAGGATCACCTAGCAGACAAGAAAGGCTTGAATAATTCTAATTTAAAATTTCTTTGATTTAATTTATAACCGAGTTCATCAAGTTTTATCGTAAAGACTCTATGCTGGAGTTAATTAGTAGATGATTGCAAAAATTCGTGAATGATTCCAAAATATAACACAAATGATTATATTTGAAAATGACAGTTTTATTAAAGAGCTCGTCGAACACCGAATACAATAGTACTTCATATTGTTGATCTGATAAAGATAAAGACTCGTGATGAAGATTCTGAACAGAGTCTAATATAAATATGTTAGTAATTTTCTTTGAACCAAAATAAAATTCTGTTTAATTATAGCCTTTGGAGAAAAAAGACCTTTTCAATGAAAAAATTTAATATCTCTTTTTTAAATATTCACTATGCTTTAAAAATAAGTAATTGGGTCCCTATTCGGCGTTCGATGAACTCTCAAACACAAATTACAAAAATATTTCGAATTTCGCGTTGAACGCAATATGGCGTCGATTCGGTCGCATTCGGTTGATTTAACAGTATATTCGATAGAAGTATTTTCCAATGATACAAAAATCGAATACGATATCTGGATACATTTAGAAGAATAATATAATATTCGTTGGAATACCTTCTGGCCGTTATTGGTTGCGACACTCGAGGAAATTTGAAATCGGTTCGCATTTATTCTGCCAAGAACCATTTGATACTCTGACGAAGCGATGATTCACACGGATTACGGTAGGTTTTGCTCTTAATCGAACGCAGCTCTTCCGGCGAGGTTTTTGCATTGCTCGGAGTGGAACGGGCTTCCAGTAATCTTGCCAAATTGACAGCTCTTCGGCGAGTCCGGAGTCCCGACCGGAGCTCCCCGGTGAAACAGGAGAGAAATCGTTAAATAAAAGCGGCCACGCGGTGCCGAGGGCCGAGAGAACGCGGCGACTAGTAAAAAGAGCAATATGTATCGCGGGGTCGTCACGGCAGGCAACCCCCATCGAGGCTTATGGCACTCGGGCCGCGCGAGATTCGAAAATTTCGCCGGGCCCTTCGCAGCCTTTTGTCATCGTCCCGACCCGGGCTCGGTTCTTAATTCGCAACGGCGACAACGTCGAGTTACGACCGAGTTTCCGAGGCCGCATAGACTGCATCCTATTTCTCGTCGGGGGTGTTCTTTTACCACGAACTAACTCTTTCCGCAAGAAATTACTGCTTACGAACTGCACGCCTTCGAGATTCTGTTCATTTCTTCCTGGAATCGCCAGGAGTCATTTATTTACCGGAAATAAATACATTTAGCATATAAATTATCCAACGGAAATTGACAAGTAAACCGACAAATAGATTGGAAAACGACAAGCCGCGATAGCGCGCGTTAAATTTATTCGATCTCCGACTTGTATTCTTATTTTGGTTTGTATTTATTATACGTCTTCCGAAACCGTAGTATCGAAGAAACAGAAACGGGTTATGGCAAACACTCCGGCGACGAAAGTTAGGGTTCAGCGATTTTAAGCTAGCTCTTGGACAATGGATTTCGCGACAAGGCCTCGATAAACCATAACTCCTGCCGCCGTTGCGCTCATGTACATATTTTTGTCGCGCGTGTAGTTGATGCTTGCAGTATATGCAAGTTTGATTACGGTAGAAGATGCCTCGTCAGCATAACAGACATCCTTGTTATCGTACCGGAGTCCAAGGTTACACCGTTGGTGCCTAACTCGAGACCGATTTGTTCCTTCTCCCATTTTTCTTTATCGTCGACACTTTAACTGACGTGTTCTTATTTGGTTCTCTTACCAAGTTTCGCTGCGGGAACGTGGGGCAAGGGACCCAATTACTGTGGGGGTACCAACTACCGTGCCTATATTACTTATACTTATTTTTACAGCATATTGAATATCAAATAAAATCAGTTCACATATTGGACCATTTATTTTGAAAGTGGTGCAAGTCCATTTGTTGTTGATAAAAAAAAAATACAAACATCAAATGCAAATATGCAAATTATGTGTTCTCATTTAAAAAAAAATGGAGTTATACCATTTTCAAAATAAACGGTACATAAATATATGTTATATGTCTTTCTTTTATTTCTTTTTTTATTGGGGAAACCTCATAAGAGATTTATTACAACATTAGAAACAAACAAAATCGTAGTACGCATTATACTTTTCGTATTCATTATGCTTTAGAAATAAGTATAATTAATATAAGCACAGTAATTGGTTGTCCTTTATCCTATGTACATATATACCAGAATGGAAAAACAAATTGATTTACTAAAAAAATTATACTAATTTGGTTATAATGAAGTGTCATAATTGAAAGAACGATGTTGTTTCGCCTGCTATAGACACTAACTTGTTTCGACACCAATAACCAACATTTCTCTTAGTGGATAAATTTAATTGGAATTTTTAAATTTTCACTATACTTTTAAATGAAATATAAATATACACGTGGTGAATTTTATACAACACCCTTCGGAAAACTAGTCGTTTAAAACTAGTCAAAAAGCAGTGATTTGTAGTGGAAGTTATATGCATGTATTGGATCGGAAGCATTGTTGACGTTGATCTCAAAACGCCATTGTGTATATTGCAAATATCGTAGTTTGTGTACCGACGCGTGTAGGTAAAGCTTAATAGAATTATTTAATTTCTGTCGCAGTGTCTGCTTTGAACGTCAATTTTATTTTTGACTGAAAACGAGCGATTCATAAATTAAAAAATCGCGTTTTACACCTTCGGAAAATCGTGATATTTTAAATTATCTTTCAACTAAAACATTCGTCAAAAAGCTATTTCCTTATATACTTGAAAAAAAAACATTTTGTTTGTTTTATGTCAAAATCATTGAAGACATGTTTATCGAAAAATTGCAATATTTCATGAGTCTGTTAGAGAAATAATTTTCAAAGTTCGGCTTTCTTTTCGGTGTCGGAAAAATGAAAATGCACAAGTAGACGTCGCTTACAATAAAATAAATAAAAGAATAAACTGAACGAATAAAAGATATAAGAAGCGAAAATCATTCGTTGATTATGCATTTAAGTTCGTCAATTATGCAATTCAAGGCTGTGGAGAGATTAAAATTATTTCAGTATACCAATGTACCGGTTTAAACTTCTTAAAATTATTAAAAGAGAAAAAGGAAATTTTATTTGCAAACGGAACTGAGCCAAACAATTTTCATTTCGCATAGAAATCCGCAGTTTACTAATTATTACGATTATAACTACAAATATGTAGAATGGAACGGTGCCGCAAATATTAAAAAATTTAATTAGTCTTTGCGCGTCCAATAACGAAATGCCGCTGAAAATGTGGGCGGTTTCGTACATCAGTTCACCGTTTAACAGTTTCCTTCGGACGTTCCTCTCTTCTGTAGCAAACGCGTAGCAGCTCTGAGACGAGTTGTAGACTTTACAGCCGAATCGAATGGCAAGGGCAACGAAACGCGGACTCGATGAACTCTTGCCCTGCCAACACTTATACCCTTCATACTGTTCCTTCGTGTATTTCACCTTTTATTTTTACGAACTCAACAACCAAGGATTGTTTATTCTGACTATTCCGTTCATTAGATTCGATCCAAACCTCCTACAATAGATGTGTTTTTGCAAGCGCAATGCGTACATATGTATATACAGTAACGAGCAAAACTGAGTCTACACTATTTGAAGCAACATAACTTTTTAAAAATTAGATCAAATGACTTGAATGTTATTGAGAAGTTAGAAGGATTAGTTTATTAGACGAGGTGTAAAAAATGTTTGAAAAAAGTTTGAATTGATCGGAATCGCAAAAGAAATAGTAAAAGTTGGGGTTTTCAGCTTTTTTAATCCGAGCCCGTATTGAAAATTTAAAGAATGTATTTGATTCGCTCGAATAAATTATATCCATGCTGAAAATTTCACCGATATTGGTTAATTCGTGTACGAGTTATAAACGCTTAAAAGTGGAAAAATTACCATTTTTCACGATTTTCGACTTAAAATCGCATTTTTAATCGTTTATAACTCGTAAACGAATTAACCAATATCGATGAAATTTAAATCTAGGAAAATTCTTATGAATCTCATTTATTTTATAACATATAAATTCTTCAATTCTCTTAAGTTCTTATTTAAAACTTTAGAAAAACTAAATACTGAATTGAGTAATGAGTTTCTTGTTGTTATTAAAGAAGAAATATCTAAAAGAAGAGACAAGATGGTTGTATCCCTTATAAAATATCTGCATAATCCAGAATCTCTGCAAAAAGATTCAGAAGATATATTTTTTTATTTAACATCTAAGGCAGATATGTATAAAACGGCAAAATTCTCAGAATGAGGAACTATCACTGGAAAAACAGTTAAAATTAGAAATTGCAGTGTAGTGTCAAGAGTTTCGCGGCAGAAGGAAATAAATTCCGGACTCTAACAAAGGAATTCCAAATTTTTGAGTCCTCTGAAAAAAGGACACCCAATCTTCAGCAACTTTTGGATGTTCTGTATACGATAAAGCTAACATCCACACAAAATGAAAGAAATTTTTCTACGGCTACAGATTTTGTTAAAAAAAAAATTAATAGATTGTCCGATTCTACATTAGACGCATTATGCTTCTTAAGAAGTAATTTAAAAACAAAAGCGTAATGTTTCACTTTATAAAAGTTTGGTAAAAGTGTCCAAGAATATATAATAATTCCCAATATATATCTCGCGAATTCTCGAGAAATATAGTCTTATTTCTCATTTCTCGAGAAATAAAAAATGTTGAGAAATCAGGAACACTACGCACAATATTATTTTACCGTGTACGCGACTTACCCACTATGGTTCTCAGTCGGTCAAATGTGCATGATCCAGTTACCACTCGTACTCGTAACGCACGACTATCCGATGAAATATTTAAGATTACTGGTCGGTGTTATAATCTCTTCAGAAACGATTTGACATATTCACAGAATGACAGCCGCATTCGACTTTCTCTGACACCTAGTCCCTTCGGCGCACCTCCTCCGCGTTCTGATGTATATACTAGGGTGAAAGGGCAAAAGCGTGGAGGTGATAATAAGCCGTAAAGACTGTGAGACGCATCGGGCATGCGTGAAGCGTTTATTCCCTTTGGCTTTGCGGACCGGCCGATGTCAGCCACGCTCCAATCCTCCAAGTGGCAATATTTTAGTGATATTATTACGGAGGAAGATGTCACTGGTATTTCTTTGGACTTGGTTTTAGGTACATGCTACGGTACGGGCGATGGCGTGATCGTCAGTATGTTTATTTCGACTATTAGAAGACACTCTAAGAGTCGTAATATTCAATTACTGATTGAGGTGAACGAGAGTGTGGGGAATCGAGTGAGTCCGTTAGAAACCACGAGAGAAAGTGATCATGTGGTGCATAGAGATTCAAAATTGTTCTATATTATTTCTATTAATTAGTTGATTATCTATACTTTTCTAGATAAAACTACTCCAGTACTTTTCTATACTTTTCTAATCAATAAATCATCTATAATTAGAGCACAAGTTATTGACCAACCACAATTTCGAACGTCTCGAGTCACGGGAAAAGAGAAAAGAATGGTCCTCCGTTGCAGAAATTTGCACAAATTATCAAACTTCTGCATCGATGACAAGTCACGATGCTACACACGCCCTACGTGTGTCGGTGCCTCGCATGGTGAGCCAGAATCGTAAAAAGTTACACAAAATTCATGTCTTTGTTATATTATTAATTGCGAACAAAAGCATTTCAGGGGTTTTTTTTTGGTGTTCTAAAGTTTAATTCTGGTATTATCAGGTCGTTGCATGTGAAATGACCGATTTCAGAATGCAAATTTTATGAAGTGTTCTATGAAAGTGTGTCTAAGTAATCTAGGGTAAGGGACCCAATTTCTGAGGGTGTGCTAATTACTGTGCCTGCTTACTATTAAAAAAGAGATATTATATTTTTCATTAAAATCAGTTAATGTATATACTGCGTGGTTCACGAGAAAGAGGCCACCTAAATAGCTCTAGGCTTAGAGGTACAAGAAAATGTTAGAGAGAAAAGTTGTACTGTTAAAGGAGGCAAATATGGTGATATAAAAAATGTTTCGATTGTAGTCGTTTTCAAGGTCTTTTGAAGGTCATCGATGAGCTTTAAATAGTACCACATATATTTTTAAGTTCATAGTGTTGTAGTTGATGTCAAGCCGAGTTCAATGATGTGGTATGCAATATAAAGAATATCGAATATTAGTTTATGTGATAATTTAATCATGAATTACGACTTTAAGAGGCAACAATTTTTTAATTGGAAGGAAAATATTTGCTTAGCAACAGACCGTGGGATCAACACTCGAAACGCGAACAAAACTGGTACATTGCTTCAAGAGACTTGAGCTTGGTTATTATTTATTTAACAAATGAGATCAGTTGGCTATTATTTATTTAACAAATGAGATCAGTTAGAAATCCGTTTATTTTTCAGCCTACCTCAATGAAGTATTAACTTGTGAAAAGATCTAGTTTTGGTCTATTTCACGACACGAAAATTTTTTAATTAATTCCACCCATTTTATAGAAACGGTCCACCGTGCACCGGTCGAAACAAAGAATAAATGCATAGACGGTGATTTATATGAAGTGGTCTCCCCATTGACTCACAAAAATTTCCAGTAATCACTTCGTTCCTAGCATCCCCGAGTTCTTCGCCTTTGATTTGTGTGCTCAATTTATATCGGTCCCGACATCATAATTCTTGTAACTGCTTGGATAGTATTGGAAGATAATAGATCATGAGAGTGCGCGGTGTTCTGCTATTCATATTTTCGTGGATATATTATTTATAAGAATAGTTGACAAAATTGAAATTAAAACTTAAGATTTACAGATTCACAGATTTATTCAATAACATATTTTTGTTCTATCATTTTTTGCCATTTCTAAGGTAACTTATAATGTTATTGAATAAGCCTGTGAACAAATACCTTAATTTTATCATCGAATTTTTATTTAGAAACGCTACGAACTTTCGTTCCAACCGAATACACATAAAGGGCGAAGAAGTGTTAGAACTGCAGAAAACAAAATATTAATAATTTACTGCTTTTCCCTACTTCGATTCAAATGAATATTTATTTTAATTGGAATATTTCTGTGTTTCATATATTAAATAACGATATATCCGAAATGCAATTTAAACACTGTAATGGGGAACACCCATTACAATCTTAAGTGTACAGTGAATCCAAAAAGTATTTGAACAATCCCATTCTCGAGAAATTGTCGACATTTGAACCGTCATAATTTCGTTAAAAAAAATAATACAACAATATACCTGGACTCATTTTAAAGAAAAATTATTTAATATATTCTTAAATGCTTTTGAAATCTTTCTAATATTTTATATTTCATCAACTGATTTTCGTCATAAATGCATAAAATCTGCAGTCTAATTATTACAGTCCAAATATAAGACAATTTCTGGAGAATAGTGTTCAAAGTATAGTGTTATAAGTATATATACACTTTTTTGGATCCACTGTACATAGGAAATATCTAAATTCTTCTAATAATCCAAATTAACTAAAATTAACTAAAATACGCCTGAGAGACTGGCGTATAATCAAGTTTAATTAGTATAAAATATATAAAATATAATAAACTAAGCATACAGCTATAATGAAACGATGGCAGAAATTTTGATACGTAATTAAGACGTCAAAGGAGAGATTAAACGCCAGCAAGTTTGGTGTTCCCGATAAGCGAGCTACGGTGGAACTTTCGCCTATTTTTACTGCAACGTCGTGTCTATTGTTGCAGGGAAGAATTGCAAGCGGCGTATGTTGTACGTTGCAGAGAATGACGGTGTGACGTCATTCAACGCAGTGTACGTGTCCAAGTGGAAAACACTGGCGACACCAATTATCCATTTTTGCACGGAATTATCGCCACCGACCGAGATAACGGTGTCCATGCAGTGTATAAATCGCTCGCAAATGTTACGTATAAATTAGACGGGGACACGTGTTGTCTCAAGCGAGTCCATCGGAACTGGAATTTCGCGGTTGACCTTGTCTCTCGTTCTTTATCTGACGAGGTTCGACGACAGAGTCTTCTCAAATACCTTTGTACAAGAACCAAACACACCAAGTTGCTACCAAAATTTCATCGACACGAAAATGGAATACAAAACGACACTTCTACGCTTTACAAAACCCCTGGAAGAAGTTATGGCCTCGTACGCACCTAATTATTCGATCTTTTGAATGAATGGAGAAAACACTATAAATGGTTCGACTTCTCTTCAGGTATATTAAAATAGATGTTTTAAGAGTTGCACATATTAACCTATGAGAGGCAATACAGCGATTTCTCTATATATGTCGTCAAGGCCTGGATGATAAACGTCGTAGAATTATCCCTACTAGCAAAGGCCTCGGATGGCGAGGAATGTAAACATAACACGGCTTGGTTATGTCTCCTATTCGATACACGACGCTGGCAAGAGCCGTGTCGTTGACATATATCGAGAATTCACTGTATGTACAATTTTATTCCGATATTAGCCGACGTTTTTTCTTTCGAAATAAGAAAACCGCTATCCCATATCTACTTCTTTTGAAGTTGTTCGTTCCAGTTCGCTTATTCGTTAGTTCCAGATCGTGAAAGTATGCCATATTCTATCCTTTCCCTACGAAAGATATCGATGCTTGGTGCCGAACTCATTATAGTTTACCGCTACATTCGAAATACGGCGAAAGCCGGTCCCAAGCCATCGCCTTATATCGGAATAAATCTGGTATTAGTGAAATATTGCTGCGAGTCAGAAATAGAACGCGCATGAGTCCGAGGGGGTCAATTGGTTAAACGATTATTGTGGTTTCTTTAAAATAGAATTTGCAAAATGTTGCCCAGCAACTGTTTCGGATCGACGACCCTTTTCTTTTTTTTTTTTGCACATATACAAAAATGCGATTTGTTATCTGTATCCTTTCCAAAAAGTGATTCCATCACCAAAATTTGCGATGCATCATCAGTAAAAAAATAATTATGGGGGTTAGAATTTATTCAGTGAAATTTCAATTTGAATAGTTCTCGGTGACGGGTGAATTCATTAATAAAGTCTCATAATTTTCGATATCTTTTCGAATCAACATTGCACGCGAAACAAAATTTCGGTAAGGTAGATTGACCTTGAGAATTTCGTCACTTAGAAATCCCTCCGGTCTCGATCAATTCGACCAACACAGACATACGAGACCGTGACTAACGAACACGCAAATCTGAGGTCTCGTTCGAATGTAAAATGGAGGCCTGGAAGGGGAAGAAAAATAAAAAAGAAAGGGCCACCCGTCCAGGATCAATCGGTGGCCGCATTTATTTTCCTCCCTGATTGTCAGCGGGATGACACCGCGTACGTTGGGTGGCCATTCTGTAGGCACGCCTGGACGATCAGTCACACTTAACGTCAGTACTGAAGTGACTTAGTTTAGGGCTGTTTAAGGGCGGGCTGTTCGCGAATGAAAAGCTGGGGGCCTCGCCCATTCGAGACCGTCGGTGGTGCGAGGCTCTCTCTTTCTCTCTCTCTTTCTCTCTCTCTCTCTCTCTCTCTCTCTCTCTCTATCTCTATCTCTATCTCTCTCCCTGTAGCTCGACCGTTTCTACCCTCTCCATCTCCATCTCGACGAGGTACCAACTAACAACGTGAATGAGAGGGGTGACTTTCCTGGACCCATCCAGCCTTCAGTTCATCCCTCTCGTCGTTTTCTGAAAGCACTCCCCGAAACTATATCGTTCTTGGCCGAGTGCACATGCACATGCACGTTGCACGCGCACACGATGTCCGGAATTTCCTCGTACACATAGACGAGACGTGGTTGAATTCGATGGAAGAATATGGCGGTGTTCGTACGTAACAAGGGATGCTTATCTCGCGCGACGTTCCCTCTTCGAGCCGGAGGGTTGTTAGATTTTTCTATGGGAACCGCCGAGGGTGCAGATTGTTGTTGCACTAATTGTTGCCCGTACGTCCCGCTCTGTCAAAATACGCCCGTTTTGCGTCCGTCGGCGACGAGAGTTTCATTGAGACGGAACCTCGATGACAGTTTTCGCGAGGATGCCCACTTCTTTTGCAATCTGAAAAATTCCTGTAAGTTTCCCGGAACGCGGTGACCCCCCACTGCCTGTCAGAATGTTGCAAACTCGCGTTTTCTTGCGGCAAAATCACGCAATACAGTGAATTCTCGATATATGTCAACAACGCGAGACTTGTATTGTCATGTATCGTCCGGGAAACATACCCGAGCCGTGTTATGTTTACACTCCTCTGCGTCCGAGGCTCTCCTGCTTCGTGGACCGTACGGAGTGTAACAATTCCGCGACGTTTATCATCCAGGCTTTGGCGACATATATAGAGAAATCACTGTATTTCGACGTCGGTTAATTTATAAGTCTAGGTGACCCGGTTTTACTGTATACTTATTTCGCATGAATTAATTGTGTGAAATACTGTACTATTTTTGGTAGGATAAAAACAGAATGTAATGTTTTATGTCTGTAATGTTTTATGTCCTCTTTATGTAATAAAAATAGAGAAAAACAGCAATCACAGCGGAAAGATACGAGTAACTGCCGTCATCTAAACATACTGACGACTCACATTGTTTTGCGTTATGCGTATGAATTGAACATAGGACTTTGAGTTAAATTGCATTATATTTTTGAACCTGTCGAATTTGTTTTCATGATTTTTTTTTCTGGTAAATACGTAAAACCTATATTACAAAGCTCAATTAATGCATGAATCAAAATTTTTTGATATTGTGACACGCGGCGTTTTTCCTTACAGCCACCGATATATGTCATACCTAAATTTTGATTATGGGACTTGTTACGGGACGAAAAAGTTCCGGATTTGTCTGGACGCAGAAACCGCAGAGATGGTTTGCCTCGGCGAATACCCGAATGACCAGCTTGGACCGAATGACGCGGCAACCATAAATTCGACTGTTGTGTTTAACTACAATCTCTGGCTGTTGCGATATTTAACGATTCGGTTGTCGCCTGCCGCGGGGTTACGGACCGACTTCTCACGTTTCAGCGCCGCGACTCCGGCGTCTAAACAGAGTTTCGAATTCGCAATCGATAAACCGTCCCATCAGCGGTTTACACAGAAATTCTTCTTACCTCGGAGCATTTCGGAATTGTTGATCTCAGAGTCGTCGTATTCCTCTGGTTCGGTATTCGACAATTCAGCAAGAGAAATCTGGTTCGATCCGATGATCTGTGGGGACTATCTTCGGTGACAATGTTCGCTAACCGTGTCGAGTACAAAACGTGACTGGGATTGTTCTAGGGAAATTACAAAACTGAAATTATTTTGATTCCCCACAATTTTTATAATACGTGCTCGAGTAGAAATTACTGAATTGAGATTATTTAGGTTTCTCACAATTTTTATAATTCGTGCTCGAGTAGAAATTACAGAACTGAAATTGTTTAAATTCCCCACAATTTTTATGATACGTGCTCGAGGATAAATTACAAAACTGAAATTATTTAGATTGCTCACAATTTTTCTAATTCGTGCTTAAGTAAAAATTACACAACTGAAATCGTTCACATTTCCCACAATTTTTATGGTACGTGCTCGCGTAGAAATTACAAAGTTGAAATTATCTCGAATTCCCACAATTTTTATAAACGTGCTTGATAAGTTGGAATTTTAAATTTCTCTGTCGTAAAAGTATCGAATATGATGTTACAATATCATATCTAATACCCGATAACAGAAAAATAATTAAATATGTTACTCTTTACCTTGAGGATTCATCCTTCGAGCCCGGCTGATTGCATACGCAAAAAATTCGCATTAAGCATATCGCAGGGTAGCATAAAATCGATTAATCTCGACGTGGTTGCGGCATTCAAGGAGCGCCGTTTCTTCTCGGATAGAAAGCTTCGATTCGAAGCGGCGACACGAGGCAACGCCGTCAAGATGGCTAACTTCTGCTAACTGCTGCGATCGTGGTCGTACGCTCGAACGGTGCGCCCGTTGTGCGCGAAATCGGGTTACCATGTTTCTTTTAAATAAACGCTCGGCCAACAGAATGAGATCAGCTTGTCGCGGGAGTGTATCAACGTTGGTTGGAAGACGTAAGAGAAATCCGAGGTGGCACGGGTGAGACGGCGACGAGGGTGGCGAGAGGGAGAAAAGTGTAGGATTACTGGCTATATACGTTCTTCGGTTGGCTCGCGGGTGTTGTTTGTTGAGTTGACGAACAACATTGTAAGTAAGTGGAGTAAGTACGTAGACCGGCGGGGCGGACGGCGCGGCGCGGCCCACGCTGCTCGAGCCACGTGTTGTGCCGTCTAAATATCAGCCTGCGCGACCATACGTGTAAGAGCCGAGATATGTATGTACGCCTATGTCTGCGAGCAGACCGGCCCGGCCCGACCCGGCCCGTTCCCCGGTCCGGCGCTCGTACGTGGTCAGCACAATGGAAGAGAGAAACACGGCTTGTACCGCAATTTAAACGCGCCGCGATTCCGAGTATCGACGGCTCCACGTGGAATCGCCGGGCAGACATGCGACACGAGAAAATCGACGTACCGTACATCGTTCGATCGTGGACGTCCTCGTCGCGGCAAATCCGAACTACGACTGACGCTGAAGAGCTTCCGGTACACGAAACTCTAAACAAATCGGTTGCCGGACTTTTTCTAATAAAGCAATTAGGCTGAGCCCGGGAGAGTTCGACCTCTTTTTGAGGAAAACGGCAGCATTGTTCTTTTTCTTGGCCAATTAAAGTGTTACCTATGTTATTTGGGGTACATATGCATAAATTCTTCTCTGTGACAAATTCAAATATTTATTTCCATTCTCAGCAAAAAAAAATTCAACATTTTCAATAATAAAATTTGTATATATATACTATTTATACTATTTGTACGATACATATTTATAACAATATACAATATTAAATAGTGATATATATATTATTTATACTATTTATACGATACATATTTATAATAATATACAATATTAAATAGTGATATATATATTATTTTTGATAATATATTATAATACATACAATGATATATATACAATATATATAATAATATATATAACAATGATAATATATTGTAATATATATAATAAATAAGTATTTATTAATATTTAAAATATATGTGATGAAATGTTAAATTTTCTTTACGCTGGTTTCCGTAGCAGGTCTAACAACTTTTCTGGACGGTGGCCCATCTAAATCTTCGGGGTCTAAATCTAAGAAAAAAAACAAATATATTCTTAAACTGCAGTAAATGTCGGAGGAAGTAAATCTACGAAATTTACAGATTAATTCGTATTGACTTTGACAGGTACAAAGTACTCCCAGGGACACGTGATTAGTCTTTAGAAGCCTTTCCCAGGCCGTTCCGATTAATGGAATATTTTCAGAAGTACCAACTTTGCTTAAACACCTAAGAGCAAACCTATAGAATAGAAGGTTTACCACGATCATCTATTCTTCAGAAACACGGTAAAATTGCTCGTACCCTCAAAGATATACGTCGGTGTCCTTCAAGGGATAGAACAATTTCTCCCTAATCGGATTAGGTTTCCCCTGTGTCCGCAGTCCCGAGACCTACATCCTGCTCGACCGATGAAAAGTTCCAATTCCTTTAATTTTCCAAGAGATTCGACCGGAAGCTATTACAATTGTTATTTAATATTAATTGACATTGTTGCGGGTGCGTCCCCGGCGACGTCGCTGTTGGAGAAAATAGGGGGGGGGGGGCGTATCTCGCGCGTGAACGAGGGATTAATATCGAGCGTGGTCTATAGTTTTTGAGCAAATATGCAAGGATCCGTGTGCGCGGGGAATAGTGACAAAGATAATATTTGTTGAGATTTACACGCGTATCGTACCGGCGCTATTTTCATATCCGTAGTTCTCCTGTGTGCTCTGCGTTAAAGTACACAAACGCAAACGGGCCTCCGTCTACGCGAAAAATAGCGCAGTTCGACGGATTACATATGGCGTCGATCTGAGCAACACGGAAATCTCGAAAGTTTCGGACCGTCGGATACGAGAACACGGTGCCCGACGAAAGAAAATTTTAAATATTAGTCTACAAAATAATTATCACAATTGTCGCAGGCTGATTTCATAACAGCAATACATTTTTTTAATAAATATCTTATACCACAATCGAAGCGAGAAAAATACAAAAGGGGATAGAAAGTTGATAGTTTATGTAAACACTGGGTGGACAAACATAATGTTAATTCTACATTTTTACCATTTTAATATTCAAACATTTTGTTAATTTTGTCACTTTATGGGACCTCGGTTGCTGTCTGTTATATCCTGGTTGGTATACTTGGAATTAACCCCTTGCCGTACGATTATCTTCATGCTTGCGATAATTATATTTCCTTTGTGTGCAATAATTTCACAGAGGAGGGAGGAAAGTTTATATTTATTGTATGTCTAGATTCGCTTTAATGCTGAAACATTGGTTACAGAAGAGCAGAATTCCATTTCATTTTAAAAGAGAGGAGGAACATTCGTATTTTTTTTTTATTGAATTATTGACATGCCCCTTCTCCGATTATTAGTGACCACAGTGTGTTTGCAAATTAGGTGGTAGTCACTGCACATCGTGGCACAGGAAGATTTTGCTCGTCCGAAGTGCGAAGAATGTTTGAAATTTTTGAGTGGGGAAACACGTCGAATCGACCGGATGTTTTCATCTCAAATACATCCCTTAAAGATGCTAGAACTGCCCCTGGTCGTCGCGCGGCAAATAATAAATTGGATTTGCCGTAGTATAGCTCTGGCTGTGCAGGGGCTGCGACGGTGAAGTCCGGGCAATTCGGTTGTTTGTTCTTTCGGTGGGACGGGTCGGCTCGGCCCATCGTTCCTAGTGTATTTTTGGCGCAAAGATCGTGATTTATGCTCGGACACGCAGTACGCTAATAATTTAGGCTGCAGCAATATTACGTCACGATCGTGTCAGTTCGTGGAACCGAAGCGAGGTTAACGTGAACTTGGCACACTGATCTTTCACGGGATCACCGCGAGGCGTTTAATCCTTGCATTCGGAAATATTTGAAATGCATAAGATAAGGGATCCAATTACTGTGCCTATATTAATTATTAGTCAGCGAAACTAATGGAAGAATGGAAAAATGCTGTTACATTATTCTCAAGCTGTTGAACATACTAAGGAGGAAAATAAATTTTTATTTCACCCCAGTTTGTTGCAATTCCGCAACAAAAGATCCGCTGTCTATTAAGTATACTTATTTTTGAAGCATAATAAACATCAAACAAGAGATATTAAATTTATTTCATTAAAATCAGTTAATATATACAGTACATAACTACAGTACATAATATATACAGTTATACCGGGTGCATCAGCTAAATGAGACCGCCACCTAGATATCTTCTTTATTTCTAATGATGCAAAAAATACTTATGGCATAATTTAAATGGTATAGAAGGGGGAATACCATGGAAGAAAATTTTCGTTTGTCCTGTTGTTTTTTCATAGATTTTTCGAAATCATCATCACTTTTTATGATTTAAAGCTAGGTTTACCAACATTTTTAATTTAAAATTATTAAGTCTCCAAGGATGCAAACATGAGAGATTATTTAGCAAATTTGTTTCCTTGGGTATATATTATTTTTAAAATATTGCTAAAAACGTGGGTGGCACGTTCTTGTGATTTGTATAAAGTAACACAAAATAGTCAGTTTTCGTGGTTCCGTAAACCTAGTGTTAACCTTCGGGTGACCTTGAGTACCAAAAACGTGATAAAATTGTAAAATTTCGATTGCTCGGATACGACAGCAATTAGTAACAGCGCTGATCGAAGCCCTCATTGTCCCTTACAATAAATCGTGCAGCATGCTGACCGGTTTGAATCGAAGATCTCCGGAGATCTCGAATACAGTTGGCGATCGAGAGGTGGCGAGTATGCGTGTACGACCTAGAGCAACGCCGAGAGAAGCCAACCTTCGAACTGTTAAAATGCGTGGGCACACTCCCCGGTTTTCGTGTCGTGGGATCGGTGAATGGATTTTCTGGTCGTGGCCAGAGGGGATGATGAATCGCGGGGTGGTACCCTGCCCCCTTGTCTTTTAGACCGAGAGTAGGGGCGTTTTTTTTCGGGAGGAGGGTGAGTTCGGCGGGGGTGTAGAGAAAACAGCGAGGAAGGGTGTGGAAGGGGGTGGTATGGGACGCGACGACGAGAATGTAGGTGAGCCGACAGCGTTAAGCCGTGGCGGAGTTGCAGGCTCGCGTGCCCTCCAAAATGCATTGAGACGGTCACGAACAACGAACAAGGGGCAAGGAGCAAGCCGGGTTCCTTGATCCTCCGCGCGTACATGCACCGTGCACGCGTGTCGTTGTGATCGCCAGACGATGGGCGACTCACGCGATGACCCAGTATCGTGTCCTTGGATGCTGGATGCGCTCCAAACTCCGCACGGAATCGATTCATCCGCTCCCGAAGAAGTCCCACGGGCGGACTGATTAATTCCGATGGTCGGGCCGAGCGTCGACGGACACATTCAGGTGTCACGATTCGGAGATTTCCAGTTTCCTAGATTCTCCTCGCTGATATTTTCCCTTTGTGAACTCGGAAAACTCCTGCCGCCGATTTCGAGCCGTTTATTCTTGCACGTTTATTCTTCGCGGTCGGCTATTCTTCAAGGTTCGAACTGGATTGACGCGAGTGACATTTGAATTGTTTAATCTACTACTCGGACGTCTAGCGGTCTCTTCATGATAAACCTATCGAGCCTTAAAAGCAGCTCATATATGTTGTCTTACAAAAAGGTCGACGTTAAATTTATTTGGATTTTGTGTGATACATGCACTCCTAAATACAGTGACTCCCACTAATATTCGGACGTTCTTAAAAATCGCATAACCTTGTCAATATTGGGCTATACCACCTGAATTTTTTTTTTTTTTTTGAGAAGTTAGAACAATTGGTTCGCTACATAACGTGAAAAAATGTATGGTTAAAATTGAAAATGCTTGAAATAGCAGAGGAAGTACTAAAAGTTGTATTTTGCAACTTTTTAATGCCGGGTTATATTAAAAATTTTAAAAGTACGAACGTCCGTCGAACGTCGAAAAGGACGTTGTACGTCCTATACATATTCTAAATGTTTCATCTAAATCGGTCAACGTTGCAATAAGCTACAAACGCTTAACGATGATGGCTAAGGGTGAAAATCGCAGAATTTTGGCCTTGTCAGGGAATTTTGTGTTCATTTTGAACCATCTGTAGCTCATTGCAACATTGACCGACTTTGATGAGATTCTCAGAATATGTATAATTCATACAAATCTACAAATCGTACTTTCTCAATTTTCAATATAAGTCCATATAAAAAAGTTGCAAAACAACTTTTTGACCAATTTCGACCAATTGCAATTTTTGTAAAATTTTTTTTCACTTTACATAGCAAACCAATTTTGCTAAATTCTTTTTAAAAAATCCAAGTCGTATGGTCCAATATTAACAAAGTTATACGATTTTTAAAAGCGTGCGAATATTAATAGGAGTCATTGTATATTTATTAATCATTCCCCACAAAAGCACCTTCATAAATTCGGTAATCGTAAAATAAAAAATCTGGAACCGGTCATTTTGACCGGCGGTGGTAGGTTTCGTGTTAACGCTGTGTGTTTTAATGTAAACATCATAAATAATTGAATGTTAATAATTTTTTCACATTTGCCACTGTGACGAGTATTTGAGAAAGTGTTTTTTTTATATACTGTTTGTTTATAAGTCAGTTTCCTCGTTAACAACAATTACTTAACTGTACCACATTTTACTCGTAACCTACTCGTTGCAAAACAAAAAGATTCAAACAAAAGTACCTTTATATCAAATAAGACATGGAGTATGATTATTAGTTTGTTGATGTCGTGATAATTTATCAAGATATAAAGGTGACCTTGAGTTTTTGTATTGTAATGCGTGATATTTAAATATGCGATTCGAAAGAGTATTGAATGCTGAGTAAATTTTGACATTTTGTACATTTTGACTAAAATAATGTAACTTGAAACCTTTGAAAAACTTTGCAAATTAGATTCTATTAAGGTAAAAGAATTTTAATGTGCATTTATCATATGCCATCTACATGGACAGCAAATTGAATTTTTTAAACTTGCAATATTCAGAACTGTGGATCTTTGTACGATTAAAAATGATTTTATTTCTTCGTACATCCATTTTATTTCTTCCTACATCCATTTTATTTTATCGAAACCGCGGTCACAGTAAACAAAATAAAATAAAAATAAAAATCTGAATAAAATTTGATGTTGCGCCTTAGTTTTGCAACGCTTGCTTCCGAGAAAGAAAACATGGATGTTTGATCAAATACAAGTCTGTTTCAACATCGACCGAACAAAAGACCGAGCATGAGATAAATATTTCGCAGCTCAAAAGCACACGACTATATACCTACATACAAACGATTGTTACATTCACGCAACAACAACATAATTTTCATGTGTATTTGGCGGCACAAACATTCGTATCCTTTGTCACAAACACGTACGACCCTTTTGTTTATCCAATCGACGATCAATAATGAATTTCACACAATACGGAACATTTGCAACTCACTAATAAATATCCTGACATGGTGTAATCGATGTTATCGATATCGAACGCGTCAACGGATTTGTATAATTTGCGAAAGCTGATTCCAAAAAATATTTCTTCGTCGGAAAATTCCTGAGCTGTTTCGATTTATCGAAGGGGACTGTTTGTTTGTTTGAAAAAAAGAGGGGATACGTGTGACGAAATGCGGAAGAGAATGCGAGAATGTTTTGTCTTATATTTCCATAACAATATTTGCCAGCCGATATAATTTGAGGTGCGATAACACGAGTGTGTCAATAATAATAGAATTTGATTATCGTGTCTTTACTTTTCCTCTGTTTGAAGCGTATCGACCAACGAAGGCCGAGGTAGAATCAGAATATTCCAGGCGTTTCACGTGAATCAACGAGATTAGAAGAAAGATCCGTTAATTGGACATCGGGTTCTGCCACCGACCAGTATAAATTGGATCGTCTCCCTCCAACCCCTCACTGATTACTTATCGCGGATATCGATTATATTCGTAATGGTATATAATAACGCGCTTCGAACGGACGAAGTCAGAAAAAAATCGTACCTTTTCCGTACGAAGAGTTGCCCTTCATCAAAACGGCTAAATACCATGTTTTTCTGCAAATTAAATGCTAATAGCCACGTTCTTAAAAAAATTCTTCTTTGAACAAGTGCTTCTGTGAAAATAATTTTACAATCAAATTTATAGAAAAGTGTGTACCGATCAACTTTTGTTGTAAATGTTTGTTGGAAATGTCTAAAAAAATTATGCCAACAGTGTGAAAGTGACTTTCTCTGGTCAAAAGGAAAGATACATTCACATCGATTTATTTTCACGAAAAATGCCACTAGCTAACATGAATAAAATAAGAAAATATTCAAAATTAACAGGAGATTGTATGAATACATTTCGGGCGTCTGTTTCTTAACCAGTTAACTGTGGAGTTTAATTTTAAAAATCTCTCACACGGCGCGGAATTAAAATCAAGCAATGACGAATATACACGTCGAATGCAGGCCAAATGCGGCTATTATAAAAACCCAAAGCCCTTGTAAAGCTAAATGAGAAAGAATTACTTTTTTATTCGAAAAGAATTTAACAATTCGTTAACGTTAACTGCACCGCAACAGAGTTTCGGATTGACGAGTATACTCGTCAATCGTAGTTAACACATTGTTGACCGGAAATTTTACGCAGGAGCTATCTAATGTCACCAGACATTATTTCGTAATTAAATGTAGAACTAAAACAATCTAAATAAACTTCAATAAACTTTATTTATACATAATGCATTCAAATAAAACTTTAGACATATCTTTTATATAACTTTTTATATCCTCTTTTGGCATGATATTATCCCAACAACGTTTGGTCATGAAAACAGGAGTTAACTCGTGACCGGTCAGGAATGTGTTAACTGGTTAAAATTCGTAAGATTATAAAGATTGCATGAAACTTGAAATTTGCGATAATGTCGCTCTCGATCCACCTATCATCCTAAATGGAACCATTATTCATCAAACTGAAACAGTGAAATACTTAGGCATGCGTCTAGATGCAAGAATGACCTGGAAGCTTCATATAAAAACCAAAATAGAGCAAATCCGCTTAAAAAGACGCACGATGTACTGGCTTACATGTAAAAATTCAAGATTAAATATTAACAATAAACTATTAATATATAAGTCTATAATTAAACCAATATGCAAAAAGCTACATATCCAAACTAGAAGCACTACAATCCATTATCCTTAGAACCATTGTAAATGCACCGTGGTACATGAGGAACGAGCAAATTCGCAAGGACCTCAAGGTCAATCCCGTGGAAGAGGAGATAAGCCAACTATGCAACAGATACCAACTCAGACTGGCAAATCATCCAAACGAAGCAGCAAAGAAGCTCTATACAGAAAACCTGCATAGAAGACAACGCAGGAAGCACCCAACTGATCTTCTTCTACACAAGGCTTAAAATTGTGTTCTCTAAAAAGATATTTTCTACTGGGAAATTGTCAACAGGCTAAATTCACTTATCTTGTTAAAACAATCTACCGAATGCCCTCTGAGACAAATTGTAGAGTTTGAGGGAGTTAATAACCAAAAAAAAAAAAAATGTTGCCCTCTGATAATTGTCCGTGAGACTGATGTCCGAGAATATTCTCGGTGACGTGAAAAAAGTAGCCGGCGAAAGAGGCGAGAAGAAATTCGCAAAAACTCGATGACCCGGAAAATTCTATGTCCTCGGTCTCTGGTTTTTCTCGACATCTGGACAATCCTGGCCTGGCGAAGGTGGCAAGCACGGACGCGCGTGGGCCCGCAAGTAAACCTTCCCGGGCCCGAGACCGTTACGACAACGTCTTAGCCCTGGAAAGGTGCGGGGATGACGGGGGGAGACCGGGAAGCAGAAACACATGTTTCGTATTAGATGCTCTTCTACCTGTCGACCCGGGCCAGGGCGTGCAGAAGGTGTTTAACGGAGAATACAAGGTAACGCTGGGAGCGGAGGAACACGTGTCCCACGGCAAAGGTCGTGGACATTGTTCGTGGGGGATGCGCCTTGGGGACGCCGGCAGGTTCCTTCCTTCTATCCTTCGTTCCATAGTTCTTCCTCTCTTCCTTCCGGAACATGTTGCCAACACATGTTTCCGATTTCGGCGCGCACTTTGCTCCCGGCGAAAAAGGTACGCAGCAAGGTGGTTATACGGTCCAGTCGTAAAAGGCAGGTTGCAAACCTGTCATTTTACGAGGATTCGTCGAGGTCTTCTTCTTCTCCCGTGCACTTGACACTCGGGGGAGGCTTCGAGTCTAACAGCGGCGAAAACAAACGGATTTCGAAGAATTTTTTTTTCAGAGGAAATATTCCATATGTGGTATCGGCCTTTTTGGGGATGCAAAGGCTTGAAGTACAAGTGCTCCATTTTTGGTTCAATTCTTATTATTATTTGTTGTGTAACACGCATGTTTCTTATATTTTATAAAACTGGCGAGCACTCGTTCATTTCTCTATTATTTCTTAGAACAGAATATCGATTTATTTAACGCTGGGTTTACGGGACCCGCAAAAACGGCGGGTTCTGATATTTTCAATTTAGAAATATTAAGAGTGTAAAGATGCATCTGTGAGGAATTATTCGACTTTATTTCTGTATATAGTACTAATAGGTTTAGTATTACTAGTATCTTTGTTTGCGTTACGTTATTTATTTGTTCTTCTGATCAGAACGATTCATTCAAGAAGTTTCCTTTATACTGTGAAAACACGTACTTTCAATGTGTCTCTAAACGAGTTTCTAAATAAATTCTGTTGTATAAATACAAAGAGTGATTTAATAGAATACCCATATTCCAATTATTTCTTTAGGAATTGGATTTTTGGAATTGGGATTTTTTAAAACAGTAGTAATTTAACTAATCGACCGAAAAGTTGTTTTTATTGCATCAAAATCAGTTGTATAAACCTCACTTTCTGGGTAAGCTTAAATGAAAAAAAATTATGGATTCAGTCAATTATTCCTTTTAATTTATCAAAACAATAACCACCAAATTAAATCCATATGAAAATTCTGAGAATCATAATAATTCGTACCCGTTATTTATTTTACTAGGAAATTACCTTTGTAATCAATTTCAATTCTAAACTTTATAAAATCAATATAAAATTCTTCAAATCTAAAATTTCACTAAATATGTCATTTAACTTTTCTTTCGAACTCTAGAACTTTTCCGATTATTCACATTTTTCTTTCAAAATACACTGGCAAAATGAAAGGATCGCCTTTTCGTTCACGAAATTGCCTACGTTCGAAATGTTGCAACTCAATGAAAACAAGTCGAAGAATAATCGTTCTCGTCTCATTTTAAAGCCTGAACTTTCTACTTTCGAAAGCCGATGTTCGCCTTTCTCAATAAACATACCTTTTTGTTCTGAAAATTTTACAAATTCAAACGTTTGTGTAGAAAATTTAATGATTCTTTAATTTTGCATTTCAGAGCAGAATTAATCCCAGAATAAAGTGATTAACTTTAAGAACATTTCTCATTGTTTGCTGGTTCTATCACTGTGCAATAAATCAAATATATCGAAAGAAAAGATGAACGCTTGCAAAGGAATTTTTTTTTACGAGAGTGAGTTTGAGTTTGAACAAAAATTGACCTGGTGAAAAACTAAAAAACAATTTGAAACGAAGAGTATGCAATTATCTGTAAAATGTGATGGCGGAGGAATAATTGTATGGAGATGTACTGCAACTACTGGGGTAAATTTCATTTTTATTAAACCTTTTAAAAAAGAAACTTAGCACAAAGTGCTAAACGCCGATAAATACAAAAGAACAATTAAAAGCTCACTAAATGAAAAAGAGGGGACGACTATCTCAAAATTATTTGTTTAAAATATTTTCTAACATGCCCCCGCGTTTGAATGTGGTAATTCTTGAAAAAGGGGTGCCGAACAAAATATACAAATACTGTTATAACATACTTTTATGTGCAAATAAAAGTTATCTATTCCTAAATGTCCGAATATTTTCGAGATGTTGAAATTCTGCTGAATTTTGATTACAACATAGTACGCACAAAACAATAAAAATTGAAGGATTTATTTTCGCGCGTATCTAGCGAACGTATTCCCAAATGCAAATGTAGATATAACTCATCGGAAAAGAATCAATTCGACAAACGTATCCTGATTAAACGAATAAAGCGATAAATTTTGCAGCTACTACAGTGCCCAAACGTTTACGAGAGTGGCTGTACACAGGTATATTAGAAAAAATCTCATCAGTGGGAAACGGTCGGTCTCACACATTGTGATAACGAACGGGGTATTTGGTTCGTTCCTCAAAATGGTCCTCGAAAAATGTTCTGCAAGAAGAAAATCCATAATTCAGTATGGCGGGACAACGAGACGATGGGTGTACAGTCTGGTCTTCAGAAAGCCTCGGAGGAACACAGTCACCGTCGACCGGGTAATAAATCGTGTTACGTAATGAGAACAACCCTTTCGGCAATTACTGGCCCGTCACCCCCGCTGGCAGCCAGCGAGAACGAAGTTTCGAGGGTCCGAGTTCCTAGTTCCGAGTTCCTCGAGTTCGGAGGAGTTCGAAAATTCCCAGGGTTCGAGGGCCAGTGCCATTGGCCCTGCGTTGCGGCGGTAAACTAACTACGGTCGCGAAGGCCAGTATAAAGGGCGATAGTGAGTGAGAGAGAGAGAGAGAGAGAGAGAAAGAGTATAGCATAATCCTATGGTGGCTCGTCAACGAAACAGTAGAGCCACCAGCAATCGCTTTTGCTTTCGATTTGACCACCCGTCGGGCCGGCACGGTGTGCAGGAGGACCGTCCGGCACGACCGTCATTCGAATCACTTGGGGTTTCCCCAGCTAGCCTAAGCGAGCGCGCGATCTTCGTTCTCGCCGTCTCTGTTCCCCGCAGAACTTCTTTCTCGCTCCCTGCAGCCCTGTCTGCCTATGGCTCTCCGTCTCTTTCTTTCGCGGCGTTCGTCGGGAACCGAGGAACCCAGACACGGACGGTTCGCACGTGCGTGTGCGGAGGGGTCTTTCGACTGATCCTGCTCCAAGGGTGGAGCTTAAAATAAGGGTGGTACCTCACGGCTTACCTACCCCATCGGGAAACAGCATCGGGGATGAGATGGAAGCGGAGGAACAGCAGTAGGAGGAGAGACACGCCGCCGGAGCGATAGGGAACGAGGACCGAAAACCCGACACGAGGTGTAGAACCCGAAGAGCGGAACGCGCACTAGTCGCAATTTAAGTGCGACAGACACCGGACACGCTGTACGTGCACGTCAAGGTTCGCTCAAGGTCGTGACAGGAATCGAAATTCGGAGATTACACGTTCTTTCCTTCCTTCCTTCCCTTTCTCTACAACCCCCTTCCCCTGTTTTCACCGTCGCGCTACAAGTCGCCGACCGGCGGGGTTGTTTCGCGACCAACCCGAACGAATGGCGTATGTGCGCGGGACCCGAGATCGGTAAAAACGAAAAGTGCTCGTAACAGTTTCGCGAACAGCCTCCGAGGAAGACGGTGCTCGCGCGAGCACGCGTGCGACGTCGCGGACATGTTGTGACCGGAACGGTGTCCTCGTCCTCTGGTGTGTCCAAGTGTCGTCATCGGGAGAGCGGTTCTTCTTCTATGGTAATCGTGTCCGTGAACCGCGCGCGATCAACCGACAGACAAAAGATGGCGCCCATGGTTGAGAATCATGGTCGTAGCATTTTATTAACCGGTGATCCTTACGTCGGTAGCTGGAGGCTGAAACAGGCTCAGAAAGGTACTGACATATTTCAATTCTCAATCGCGTGCTCGACGCTCGGACAAGAAAACTGTGTCAATTAGTTCGAAGAGCTTTCGGCGACAGGACATTATTGTGACCGACCTGTTCCGTCGCGAGACTTCCGCGGACCTGTTTCGTTCCGCAGTCGCGGAACGCCGTGAAGGTTTCGCGTCTCCTCTTCGCGTCAGAAACAAATCGTTTTTAAACGCTCGTTCTTGGAATATAGAAAATAGGTGTAACCGTGTTGTTCCCACAACGGCACGCGTGTCAACGTCTCTGTGGAGGTTCTGGGTACCGTGGCAATATACCACGGGGCCCGCACGGTTCTCCTTTTTGTTCGGTTCCCATTATAACCGCGCCGCCACGCGCGCATTGCGTCGTTTCATAGACGAGCATCGAAGAGAAACTTTCGGTCCTTCTTGCCGCTGATCTCGCCCAATTAACTGTTGTTTTCTTTTGTTACGGGAAATTAATTTATTTTTTTATTTTTTCGAATCGAGCAACCCGCCTTTCCTCTTCGCCGGAGGATCGCGCGAACCGAGTCGCAGAATCGTTGGTCGGGAACGACGGAGCAGGAAAAAAAATGCATTATTCAAGCGAATTTCCATCCGTGAGAAGACTCGGTGGAGATGGGTAGCTACGTCGTTAGGTTGCTCTCTTGCCGGCGTTTTAATGACGGTTTGCTCCCTTTGCTTTCGGTTCTTATAACGATGAGCTCCGACGTCGTTACGGCCTCCGCGCTGTATCATGGCCGATGCTCCATCGATTGCTATATTGGCAACGTTGTTCGTTCGATTTATTGCGTGACAGTGAATCTGCATTTTAATTTCAGTCGCCCGGTACGTTCGACCTCGTAACTGCAGATAATAATAATCGGTCACACTAGACGATCACAATCTGCATTCGAATTTTATTTATTAATCGATAAAATTTGCATTACCGTCAAGCATTGACGCGTCGTTTTATTTCTCGATCTCGCGTTGTTTCTGTGCTTCAGAAACGGACACTCGTAAATTGGACTTCGGATTTTGTGCATTTACGACGAAAATTAGTAGGTGCAATCTAAAACAGTCGAAAGATTAGAAGACTTCAAGAGTATATTATGTTCGTTGCGTTAAAATTGTTAGTGGAATATAGAATATTTAGCTCCTGTGTCTTGTAATCAACGCAGACACTTTTTGTTTTGCATAAAAATCCGGAGTCTGTTTGTAACACAATCCATAAATGATCGTTTCCAGTGCTACGCGTGTAATAATAATGTTACTTTTACTGTTTTAATAATCGCGAAATATTTTGGGCACCACTGCGAGATGAAAGAGAACAATTTCAAACGGAAAAATAATATAAAAGTCGCGAATGTTTGTCGTTGCATGTTGCGTAGTGTGTCAGAACCAGAGTCGCCAGATCAAGACTTGTTCCCCCCACTCTAATTTCCCCTTCTACCGTTCTATTGTTCCCTGCTTTGGCCACGGCCCGGTCACGTGACGCGTTTCGTTACTGGCAGAGAGAGGGTAACTTTTTCCCCTCCATTCGTGCTCCCACCCCTCATCTGGCGACACTGGTCAGATGTCCGACTTTCGCAGATTCCCGACTGGAAAACTGTGGAGGTGCAATTAGCGAGTTCTTGTGTCATATATATATTTTTTTTGTAGAGCACTTCTTAACCTTTTGCCTCTTCCTTTCGCGTCGTTAAATTGAAAGATGCATATCGAAAGAATTCGAATTTTTGTATTAACACCAGAACTATCGGACCAGTCAAAATGACTGGTTCCCAATTTTTTCTTTCACAATTACTGAAATTGTAAAAATGTTTTCAATGAAAAACATTTTCAAATTTTTGAACGTACTTCTTCATAGAAGCACTCATTGCAATAAAGATTGTGTGAAGTCTAAATGGACACAGGCTTGTCACAGTTACAAAGCAATACACGTCAGTCGCATTTATTGCTCGGTAGTTCTAGTGTTAATAAATCGTCGATTTGAACATTTTTCTGATCGTTCTTCTTCGGTTTTTTTCCAGGCAGCAGCCTATCCGAATCAGACAACAAAGGCGTGATGAAGGAGAAGGACAAAAGCAAGAACGCGGCACGATGGCGGCGCGAGAGGGAGAACCACCAATTTTTGCAACTCGCGATGTTGTTGCCTCTTCCGATGCCCATCACCACGCAACTGGACAAGGCCAGCATCATTCGGTTGACGACGAGCTACCTGAAAATGCGGGACGCCTTCCCAGACGGTAATCACTGAATCCACTTTTCTCTTGTTCTACAAACGCGTTCGAACGACTAGGATCGCCTGTTCAATGAATTGAGCTGCACGTTGAAATTAGTATTCGCAAAGTTTTAATGAAATTTATGCAGGATACAGTTTGTTGAAAAATATATCTAGGGGGGGAAAATAGCCCTCGAAGTTGGGGGTGAAAACCCTATTTCTGCAAATATCTCGGGAACTAGACGGTCTAGGGCAATGATTTTTTTTTTAAGTTTACTTTCAATCGCACGTAGTCATATAAAAAGATGAATTTTTTAAATATTGTTTGAACAAATCATTTTTTCTGAAATCTTTTTATATGACCATATTCCTTGATCGAAAACACAAAAATGACCACCAATGAATGAACATCAATTTCTAAGAAATTCTAGTGAATGATAATTAGGCGGAAAAGCAGATCTGGACATTTCTGAAATAACATTATTTGAAATTCAAGTATCATGTTATTTTACGTGATAATTAATTCCATGCCTGTGATCAATTTTCAAATAACATTACTTAAAGTATTATTTGAAAACCCGTATTATTTATAACCCGTTATTTCATTTTATAGACATTCGAAATAATTATCGCATATTATTGTGAAATTATTCTACAAAATTGTATCAGATTACCGAATTATCAGGTTTGAGTAGAGTCTATACAGAGACCCTTTGTTGCATATTACTTTGAGGCAAATTTAATACCATAAATATTACATAAATTATTTGCTTCTTTTTTTTAATAATACTGCTAAGTATTCATGTCTGTAGTGTGGAAAATATTTTCATTTATAATAAAGACATATACTAAAACTTGTCACATGTAAAGAAAATTGAAGATGTAAAAATGCGTTTGTCTTTCATAATGTGCAAAATGAGCAAATTAAAGGCTGACTTAAGGAAAGTTTTAGTCACACCGAAGCATTCAGAGCATTTTTGTGGCAATGTCTATTGCTACCTTCTCCGTTAAAAGTATGAAAAAACTGTGTATTGCTTTGTTATGCCACTTAAATTTCGTTATAATTATCTCATAGAGATAGACAGTTCGGAGTTTTATGTTTGATAAAAAGACAAAATAATTCATCGTTTTATTAACACTTTGCCATCCGCACGTTTCGTAAAAATTTATTCGCTTGGCGCCGGCAGCTCTAATTCGGATTACTTGGCTTGTCGCCAGCTGTTCTTGACATTATCGGGAAATTATAAATTGTAAAGTTTTAATAAACTCATCTCTAGTTCTCATGAGTTCTCAACCCTGTTCCCTTACTTTCATGAAATTTCGAAGATGTATGTTACAACGTGTTTCTCAACGTTGTCGCTTTTAATATTTTTATACGATACTATTTATACTATTTTGTGCGCGACACTAATGTGGTGTCGCCGGACAGCATAGTGTTAATATTTGTCTAGAATATCATTGACTCTTATGTCATATTTGTCTAATATGCATACAGTACTATTCTACATATTTAATATACAAATGAATCGTTCAACAATCATCTTCGCGATTTTAACCGAATTTTTTGTTATACTAATCGGAAAATGGGATCAAATCACATCAAATTCCACTTAGTTCAGCGTTTTATAACTTCTTGAAAACTGTTATAATTTATGAATGCATAGATTTGCAGTTTACGAAAAATAATAATCAAAAGTTAGATAGGAAGCATCTGACCGAAGATGAATTTAATGCATTGACGACAACAAAAATGACATCCTGATGATAAAGTATCGCAATGAAGCTCGCTATCGAACCGATATGTCTTGAAGAAATTTAGTCGAAGGATATCCCCTTTGTTAGATTGGTTAAACATCTTGGTAAACCCGCGAGATAACGAGAAACAAATCGATTGATTTTCCACGCGAACGCCGCGCCGGCGTGTGACAGAACCACGTGCCGGCAATAAACTTCACTTAGCGGTAAACGGATGAAACGCTATTCTTTGTTAATTCAGGCACCGGACACTTACGCGCAAAGGGCAAATAGTATCGGATGAGATGGATGTGATTGCGCACTTAATGCATTGTTAGTCCCCGGTGCTTTGTAAGCAAAGCATGGGGGCTGTTATAGTGTTACAATAGCTTCTCCCGTCTCGCCTCCCTTCTTACGACATCGGTGAATTGAATTTCAAGTGGCTGCATCCCTCTAGAATACGGCCGCGTCTTTATTCCCTTTTTATTTTACAAAAAAAAAGAGAACGAAAAAGGACTCGACGCCTTCCCCACGACTCTTTTTCTCGAGAGCTTTTTGAATTGCAAAATTAGCAAAGAAATAGGTAAATAGCCGTGAAATTTGTAGTACTCGAGGAATTAAATAGTTTATTTAACAGTAGGTTTACTGAGCACTAAAAATGACTATTTCACATTTATAAAAGTAACATGAATGTATCTATCAAAGTTTAATATAGCCATATTTTTAATAATATATACTCAAAGAAATCAATTTGTTAAATAATTCCTCGTGGATGCATCTTTACAATCTCAATATTTGCAAATTAAAAATACCAGAATCCGCCATTTTGGCGGGTCCCGTAAATCTAGTGTTAATAATTGTAAGTTCCTATTTTATTGTCGCAAAGAAGTTTCTTTCGAGCAAGATTTTAGACTTTTCAACTTTCGTACATCTAATACAAGAAAATGCAATTGTGTATTTAAATTTAAGTTTACCGTATAAATTCATTTGTATTCGGCAGATTGAAGTATCAATTTTTGTCCATGTCGGGGAAATTAGATACCAAATAATCATTTGAAATATTGAATTATTTTAAATACTTTATTATTTGTATGTTACAAACAACATAGACAATTCATTTTCATTAAATCGAACAATATTTTATTTCAATTACATTGTTCGAATAAAATAATAAATAATTTCGCTTCGAGAGAAGGGGTTATCGAAGCAACGAAATGAATTATTAAATTCAGATATGCTAATTTTTGTAGTTTAATGAATAAAGTTCAGCTGCGTTCACTTTTAAGCATAATTATGAGATAATTGTGGGGAAATTATTTGGCTGTTCAAATAAACTGACTTATGATCGTTTCAAGTGCAATATAGCCCCAAATAGGATTATACGTTATCTGAACGATGATTTTTCAAATAATTTATTTCGATAATGCCCAAGCCTGTTACGTAACAACCGATTTCATCGAATCAATTAGTAGCCTGAGCGTGGATAAGCGATAGTATCCGATGAAATTGATAGAACAGCCGCTCGGTATCGAGGTGTACCGAATGATCAAGCCATTTTCCGCGAAATTTCACGCGACTGCAGAAAACGCGCCCCGTTGCAGCAGCTGTGCACCGTAGATGTATTGTAATTAATGCGCGAACACGAAATACTTGGCTACAGGCTTAGTTACACATGGAGTATGAAACGCCGTTAGAAACATGTATATTGGACCATCGGGATAAGTAGGCAACGCGAATTACAATGTGTGCCATGCCCTCAAACAAGACAACTCTCTTTTATGCATTCGATCCGATAAAACATCGACTTTAAAAAGATTAACCATTTACAATATCATGTTACGTAGACTGCGGAGGTTTATGCAATTTGCAATTTTTCTAGACGAATTTTATGAAGTAGGAACTAAATAAGATATTATTTTCAGTGGTAGTAGCCTGTGTACATTTGAAATATATCAAAATTGTACTAAATTCTGTCGAATGATATTTTAGAATTTTTTAAAAAATTTCGGAAACCATAAATGTATAAAGATCAGCAGTCTACAGATAACTTTCACATTGCACATTGATTTGTCATAATTCAGTGCCTGGAGTATTTTATTGTTCTAATTCACGTTGTACCTATACTGTTTGTTCAAACATATAATTATACAGCGTGTCCCAAAAATATTGGATTCTTGAGGTCATTCCAAGTCAGTTTTTCCTTTTCGAAAATGTTCTCCGCGGCTCCGTTGAGGAGTTACTAACAAAAAACGCGGACCAATCAGAGTGCAGCTACAGCGGACGGAGCCTGATTGGTCCGTGGTTTTCGCTAATAACTCCTTAACAGAGCCGCGGAGAACATTTCCGAGAAGGAAAAAATTACTTCAAATTGCGTCAGGAATCACCATTTCGAAGCAAATACAACATTTTTGGGACATCCTGTATAACAATTATTGCAATATCTCTCGGCTGTTCTCGGGCTGACAAAGCTACAAATACAGTTGAATTGTGCGTACAGTATTTTAACAAGTCCTGGAATAAAATAGAGAAAACAAGTTGGAACCGCAAAAGGGTTGAACGACGCAGGTTCGTGAAAGTGAAAAAGGGACGTGTTCGAAATGGATTTTTACAAATCAAGAATTTTATGGCCGGTTGCACTTTCGAAGATTGGTCTATCGTTCGATCAAGTCTCACCGTCGCGAAATAATGTTTCAGGTCTTGGAGACGAATGGGGCGCCGTTCCACCACCCGTCAACCCCATAGAAACTGCCATCAAGGAACTGGGCACTCATATATTGCAAGTAAGTACTCATCGTTCTCCGTGACATCTCATAAATCAGTGCAGCGAATCACGTATTCGATTTCCGTTAAAATACTCACGTTATCATAAGTCGTCAAGACACCTAACTAAGATAAACTAAGATAAACGTCGTGGGAATGCTGTGGAAATTTTTTAATCAAATTATAGTCATTTGGTAATTTATATTTTTAATCATTTCCACCGATTCGCTCTAATGACGATTAATCGATTAATGATTATGATCACCGTGATTCATATTCATAACTAATAGAAGAAACAAAATGCGAAATAAAAATAACAAATTTTTCTGCAAAATAAAAATCCCCTGCATCAATTGCAATACAGAGAGATCAAGTAGAAAAATTTCTAATTTCCGACAACTTAGAAACAACACATCTATATTTGTAAATTCTTTTAATCTTTCTGTTTTCTCAAATTTTTAGTAATCAATTATAAAAGTAGTCACAAAATAATCGATTACTGCCCAACTCTGTCCAGCAGCAACGTTTTTGTAAAATTAAAATATAAAATTCTTCATCCTTTAACTGTCAGGGTGGAATCGTGGAGAGACTCCTTGAAATTTCTTCAAAAAAAAAAAAAATAAATTGAAAAGTCATTCCATTACAGTGAATTCTCGATATATGTCAACAAGATTGGTCTTGCCAGCGTCGTGTATCGTCCAGGAGACATACCGGAGCCGTGTTATGTTTGCAGTCCTCGACGTTTATCCTCCAGGCCTTGGCGACATATACAGAGACATCGCTGTATATCCGATAAAAATGAAATTTGATTCACACTGTTTGTTGTGACTCAAACTTTGTGCTGCAAAGAACAAAAGACTACCGAGGGCTGAAATTAGCCCAGTGATCCGAAACAATATTATGCTCGGTATCGAATTAGATCGGTCCTGATTGTTGGTTTCTTATTTCAGACGCTGGACGGTTTCATATTCGTTGTGGCGCCCAACGGCAAAATTATGTACATAAGCGAAACGGCCAGCACGCACTTGGGACTGGCGCAGGTCGGAGATATCCCTACATTCATTTAATAAGTAATCAGTAATTTCACGTAAGCGCATCAATCGAGACCTTTTCAGACGAGAAACTGACACGAATAATACGTTCGCCACTTCCGTCTACAGTCTACACAAACGCGAATCGAATATACAAAACAATTAAAGCCGTGTGAGCATATTGCACGATCGCTAATCGCCAATCATCATGATTGTGTTTCGTCTGAAAATGGCCTGGTAGTCAATTGACCTAATTGTAAATGTTATCAATCGGAAACGTATTAATAAGTTTCGAGTGTAAACTGAATATTTTGTTTAATACGCGATTCTTACATTCATTCGGAACAGACGGTCATATTTGTTTATTAACAGGCTACATCTCTATGAGTATTTTCAGTTCTTTTTTCGTCCGCGTAATATATTAATGGTGTCAAGTGTGAAGAATGTGAAAAGAAACACAGTTCAAGAAATGTCTAAAAGAAACGTATAAAAATCAAATTATTTATGTAATGGTTGAAACAATATTTTCTCGAAATGAATGTAACACGTGGTACGGAATCTATCATTTTCACCCCTTGGCCTAATGATCAATTACTTTTCAAGTAGATTTCTGAGAATTAGGTGTTTATGTAAAAAAGATAAACTGCTTTTGCAGTGACAAATTATAAAAATTTTACTGATTTTAACAGTGTTCTGAACCACAAGTAAAAGATCATGCACGTGGTTTAAAGCAATAATAAATTAATAAATATGCGGAGTTTCCAAAAAATACGTTAGGGTAAAGGACCTAATTACTGTGGGTGTATCAATATTAATGTGCCTATATTTATTAAACTTATTTTTAAAGCATAATTAATATCAAAAAAGAGATATATAACGTTAACTTATTTCATTGAGAAGATTTTAATATCTTTTTTCAATATTCATTATGCTTTAAAAATACTATAATTAATATAGTCGCAATAATTGAAAAATTAATCGATTACTTATATTATTATCAGTATTCATAGTTACAATATTTCATTAAATACAGCGTATCTGCTTTATACAATTTGGCAATAATTTAACAGAAAAGAGTCATAGGTCCACTGAACGGTATGCTGTTACGTTTCGTCGTTGAGGAACGACAGACTAAAGTTACCGTTGCATTTTATTCGCAAAGTATAAAACTATGATTATTGCATATAATCTGCAGGTGGGGACACTATAAGACAATACGAACACGTGAATAAATCTATGTCAGTGATGCGTAAACGGCGAAGGTAGATTCGTGATTAAGAGAGAAGATTTCATCGGAGAATTTGTTAATTCGGAATTTGCTGACGGAAAATGTTCTGTGTGCAGGTGGAGTTAACGGGGAGCAGTATTTTCGAGTATATTTATCCTGACGACCACAAAGAAATGTCGTCGGTTCTGTCGCTGCCGCAAGGCCCGGTGGGCTTCGCCTTTCCGCCATCGAATTCGCGAGGCGAAATCGAATTGGAGTGTACCTTCACCCTCAGGATGAAGTGCAACCTGGCGAAGAGGAACGCCGGCCTGGTCACCGAAGGATACAAGGTAATGCAAAACAAAACCATCAGCTCTTGTAACGACAACAATAATAATAGTGATAATAAGGGAAAAATACTTTCATTCAGAATAGGTTTTGAAAGAGAAAATTATAGATTGAACCGAAACTTCTGTTGGTTACAACTAAAGTGCGGATTTTTATGGAAAATAAAAATTGTTTGCGCTAATTGTAAGACGTAGGAAGCAAATAGGAATTTATTTCGCTTTTTAGTCGGTTTATTAAGCGGTAAAAAATGTGTTGATATTCTTAAATACTTTTAATACTTCCACTGCTTGAAACTATACTCATTGTTGCTGTAATTGTATAAAATCCGCAGTAAGAACCGTTTCGAATCTCTCGAAAGAGAGGCTGGTGGGGGAAGCATGCGTTTGAGGGGCCCCTACCTGCCTACCCCAGCGTATCGTATTTGCGAAATAATTTAAATAGTTGCCTTTTTAACTGTGATTTTGACCAATTCAGATTAGTTATTGTTGAATCTTTGTATAATTAATGGTTCAGTTAATTTATTTTCTGCGTACCTATATAAATAATACAGACACGCGAAATAATTCACATAGTTGCCTTAACTGTGTTAAAATTATCGTTGGATCTCTGCAAACCTGGGCATTTCTGAAGTAATATTATTTCAGATATTATTTTATTTTATAGTTACTTCCATGCCTGTGATCACTTTTCAAACAGCATTACTTGAAATATGTTTCAAATAAAGTGTTATATTATTTTATAATTATTTCCACTAACCGGATGATCAAGTTTGAGTCCAGTTTATGCAAACGCCGTTTGTTGCATATTATTTCGAGGATTATTTCTTTCGAGAAACTGGAAATATCGGAATAATATTTTGAAATTGCTATTATTTCAAACAAATCAATATTATTTCTATTTTCAAATAACAATATTGAAAGTGACGGTGCGAAATAAATGGTTTCAAATAGGGTGCAGGACCCAATTATCGCGTGGATCAAAGAATAGTATCTCCTGGCCGATATATGTCTATGGCAAGACCCGTGTTTTGGACATATATCGAGTATATACTTTTAACTGATTTTAATTTTAAAAAATTTAATGTCTCTTTTTTTAATATTCATTATGCTTTAAAAATACGCGTAATTGATATAGGCACAGTAATTGGGTCCCTTATCCTAGTTATTTCTTATTTTCATTTCAAATAAAGTTTACCCAGGTCTGAATTTCTGTACGATTAATTAATTCCGAGGTGCATACCTACACGAGTGCGTTTTAATTCATCCTGGATGGGTATGTCGGCGGTATAAAAAAGGATGAGATTTTTAAAAGAAATTACGTCTTCAATAATCTGAAAGGGATGAAGATACCCGAGAAATGATGGGTTTATTGGCTTTCGAAAATTTCGCAATATTCGCGGCAAACAAACCGGTTAAAGCCAGTCCACGAGGACCGGAAGAGGAGCCAATCGACGATTAGCATAAGGCTTAGCCTGCTTGCACAGGAAATCGTAAAACGAATAAAAATTCAAATGCTAAATAAAAGATAAGAAGCAGCGAGCTAAGTAGGGACTGCATTGTCCTGGTCACGCGCGAGTCGAATAGTAAACGGCCACCAGGTAGATGAGCACTGCTCGAAATCACTCGATTGCACCCTGTTCTCTGCAATAAAAACATCAGCTGCGCATGTATTTCATATCCGACAAAAAAAAAATCAAGATTTACCTTCCACCAGTTCCCCGAACAACCTCGAGGAAAATTTGTTGTCCGTCCACTTTGTTTCTGCAAAATTTCAATTTTCCTATATTTCTCGTCGTTCGAAGTTTAAAATAATCTTTTCACCCAATTGCCACCCGTCCATCTTGTACCATTAATTTCATTTATCTGTATAAAAGTTTGAATCGCTTTAATTGGATTTTTTTTCTGACGGGGGTAGCGTCTTTTGTGGTCGCAACTTGCCGAAACGTTCAAATAACATTGAATTTTGTATTTGAAACCAACATTTAATTTAGGACTGGATTTTATGAAACTTAATTATTAAATGCAGTAGAATAGGTACAATTAATCTGAAAAAAATCAATATCCACTCTTCCGTTATTTAAACCGTTAATTAATCCCTTGCACTTGAAGCCATTTTAACTCCAAAACGAAACTTTTCTTCCTACCTAGAATATTTCCCTTGTATATATTTTTGTTCATATTATACATACGAAAAGGGTGGACTTTACTCGTACAATACTGAAATGTTCAGTAATTTGTTAAATACGAACGAATTTAATGATGTAAAAAATATTTTAAGTAATGATATAGCAATTTTTAGTGACGCCTTATAGTCGCCATTCGAGTGCTAAGGGTTAAACTTAATGTAGAAAATATCGTAGTACTTAAACATCCAGCTTATGTCATTATTAGACTGCTGATTTCGATGCAAAATAAAAATTGTTTGCATCAATTGCAAGGAAGAAGAGTTCAGTAGAAACGCCTTGCTTCTTTTAATAATGTTGAGAGGTTGAAACTGATACATTAATGTTGTTAAATATTTTTAATCTACATATCTCCTGCATGAAATTGTACTCATTTTTGTCACACTTAAATGCATAAAATCCCTAATCATTAAACATCGCGTATATTCGATTGAATCTCCAAAATTACGAATGCATAACACGTATCCATGATTAATTATTGGACGACGTGGCAAAAATTGATTTTACCCCAAGCCTGCAAAATCCCTGTACATACAGATCATCGCCATTCAGGACGAATTCTTTCAACGATCCGCTTAAGTTGATCACATGGCCGGCTCCGTCGACACTTGCTAATCTGAATTTACGATCATTAATATCGCAGATTTACGAAAATCGGGAAACTCACCCCGACATTGCTACAAATTGGAGCCCCCCTATACTTCTCGCCAAATGTTCGACATATGCTCGAGCAATAACGATGGCCCGATCGTTCTGCTTGACACCGGAAAGGGGTGGTACGTACTTACCAGCAGACAGTGGTCGAAATCGGAAAATTTAGTGACTCAGTGTTCTCATATTCGGAAGCAATTAACATGATTTAATCAAGATTAATCTTGTAATAGACATAGAAAGTTACATATTTTAAGGATAGCATCCGCGAAAAAAGTTATTATTTAATATTTTTGCAGTTTGTTTTGGTCTTAAAATATCGGATGTACTTTTCTGATAAGAATAACATTTTTAGTGAAGCTTTACTGTTCATAATTTAATAGAACAGTAATGTTTAATGAATTAAGTAAAAATGGTGAAAATCCTTTAAGACTCATTTTCTCCCTCGGACCACTGTGTTCCATTTATTTATTGTTTAAAGCTTTGCTCGAAAGTTTAGAACTTAACATAAGAAGCATTAGAAAATAGGCACATAAGCTTGAAAAAATTTAGATGCAAAAATACCTGGAAATGTTCCTGAAAATTTTTAGGAAAAACAATAGAAAAACATCTATAGGATGAGGGACCCAGTTACTGCGGGGGTACCAATTACAGTGCCTATATTAATTATACTTATTTTTAAAGCATAGTGAATATTGAAAAAACAAATATTAAATTTGTTTCATTAAAATCAGTTAATATATACACGTTATATATCTCCTTTTTAATATTCATTATACTTTAACAGTATGTTTACAGAGTACTAAAAGTGACTACTTTGCATTACTTTATAAAAACAACAAGAACGTGCTACCCACATTTTTAGCAATATTTGAAAAGTAATATATACCTAAAGAAATAAATTTACGAAATAATTTCTCATGTATGCAATCTTAATAATTTTAAATTAAAAATATTTGAAGCCGTCATTTTGACGGGTCCCGTAAACCTAGTGTTAAAAATAAGTATAATTAATACATAGTATAATCATATGTATAATTACTTAACATGTATAATTTTACATAGTATAATAATATGTATAATTACTTAACATGTATAATTTTACATAGTATAATAATATGTATAATTTTACATAGTATAATAATATGTATAATTACTTAACATGTAAATTAATACATAATGTATAGGCAATAATGTATAGTAATATGTAATATGTATGTATAGTAATTGGTACCCCCATAGTAATTGGGTCCTTTACCCTACATATAGAAAATAAAAATAAAATCTTATAAGAAATACGGCAAAAAATTAGATGCAGACGTGGAAAAATTAAATAAAAATAATTGAACGCAGAACAATAAAGCTTTTATTTGTTATTGTTTTTATTATTAAAATATACTTTTTTTCTTTCGATCTACCTATAAGTTAACGTTATTACGTTGTATGTACAACCCAAGTTTCGTGCGAATATCAAACGTGGTTCGAAAGCTATGCGAGAATGTCACGAAATATTCCGATTTACGTTGGTCGGCAGGGTTGACGGGAATGGAAGGGACCTGCGACACTTTGCACTTGCCAAGCAAAAGGAGAGACAGCCCTCGAGAAAGAAAATGTTTGGCAAATAGCTCGTTCAAGCCCACAGTGCTATGATGACCGTGGCTCTCGACAAAATCGCACACAGAAGACCCCAATAGGCGTTCAGCGAAGTCATGAATGCAACCCCTGTAAGCTGTTAGGCGAGCCCCGAGGGGGGTTCGGGGGACCGAGACAGCTTTTTGTATGACACTTAGGACGCACAAAGACAGAGCTGTAGTTGGCTCGTCTTTGTCAAAAGTGGTAGCACACGTTTCGCGGATTTCTACATGTCGCACAGTGGACCGGATCGGTGATTGCGCGAACGTTTTCGGGGACGTTCGGACAAGCTATAATTCCCCTGAATGTAGAATACATCTTGAACCGTATGAATTTTCCACCGCACGCTGCACTGTAAAACTCTACACCGCTTGTAATAATGGCAGCCATAGAGTCATCACTGGACTCCGGATTTTATGAATTTATGACGAAAATGAGTAGATGCAATTTAAAATGGTTAAGAGGAATAAAAACATTATTAGAAATAAATGTATAAAACTCGTGATATATAAACAAGAGACATATCGACAAATGTGTACTGTGTATTGCATTTATTAAAAACAAGATAAAATCCTTAGTTTTATATCAAGCGCATGGGACAAATGCGGGTTGAACTTCACCTGGGCAACCCAGAAATTTTTATCTTTTTAATATATAACCCCGTACATCTTGGTGAGAAAATGCCAAAAATCGAAGTTTCAAGGCGAGAAATTCACCTTGTACTACGTAGTTAATATCATTAAAATGCAAAATACTTAAACGTACTTTTGTTGACGGATTATGTGAAAACAGACGTATAAACAAACGATGTTTGACGTCGTACAGTGTGGCAAGGATGCCCCAAATTAGACGAGCGGTATCAACATTCGAAGAATCATCTAGTGCTAAAATGATTAATACTCGAATGTAGAAGTTCTAACTTCAAACTTTCTTTTGACCGTCACTATAGTTTCGCCCACTAAACTCGGGGGTTCGTTAATGAAAAAACTGCGTATCCCATGTTGTCGACTTTTTTTTTTACAGTATTCTAGTCCAGTAAGATTTTTCGTCGGTTCGGTTTCGCGGGAAACGGAATAGGCCCGAGACGAAGGTTTCTCAGCCGTGCTCCGGAACCGCGGCGACTCTCTTGAGCCCGTTTCCAGAGCGAAATCTAGCGTAGGCAGCGGCCGCCCTTGCCTCAAATTATTTTCCTTTTCACGAGTTTCGCGGCACCCTCGTGTTCCCGTACTCGCACGTTGCACGGGAATTGCATACGGCAGGAGAGAGGGATATGCAACGCGGGCATACGAATAAGCCTATTTGCTTCACAAATTCGCGGCGCCACTCGAGACGCAACGCGAGAGACCCGTCGCTGAACGAGGCTTTTTTTCGTTTCATCGGCCATTTAATTAAGCAGGAATTGTTAATTTGCCCTCCGGGGAGCGGATCCGTTCCACGCGAAAATCCGCACTTCAGCCGACGCTCGGCGTACCCGCCCCTCCTCGAGTGTCGCACTTGTGTTTTATCAGGATTCGCGGATAACGTTCGGAATAATCGCGTGCGCGTATGTAGATAACTAACGATAAGTTGCCGCGTCGAGTGTCCCCGCCCTTCAATTGCGATGCTTCGTTTCTACCCCCACGCTCTTCTCCCTACCGTCTTGAATCACCTTTTAACCGTTTCGCGTCCATTAAATAATTCTGCACTCGCCAATTGACGGGCTGAGAACCGTACCGGTGCAGGTCCGAATTCTGAAGGTTTCAGTTGATATCGTTTTCCGGATTTCGAAGGCATCGTTTAGTTGCGGACAGCGTTAATTGATACAGAACTTCCCTTCTTTACCGACAGATCGCAGCATATTCTTTGTTCACCTTTCGCTCGTTTATCTAAAAAATAGGATATGCTATATCTATCGAAGTATAACCCACCTGTTCATCCTCCCCCCAGGCCTTTTGCTTCAATTAAAAGTGCCGAAGATGTACTAGATCGTGGTCCTCTTTCTGATGACAAAACGGAAGGATGTAACAAATAATTCTGCTTTCATTGATTAAATATACAATATACATTTCTTAAGGATATTAGATCGTTACCCCTACCAATCGAAATGTTCGAAAATATATCGATATAAGTCAATCTTAATTCACTTCCACGTACAGACATTTTTGATAGTTTTCCGAGTCTAAAGATTGTGTTTTTGGATTCAGCTAAACGTGTTCCTCCTTGTTGCAGGTGATACACTGCTCGGGCTATCTGAAATGCAAGATAGAAGGACCGGACACGGAGAAACGGATCCAGAACATTGTGCTAGTGGCGGTGGGCCAATCCTTACCAACGCATTCGGTAACGGAAGTGAAACTGTACCATAACATGTTCATGTTTCGAGCATCGTTGGACTTGAAGCTAATATTCGTTGACGACAAGTAAGAAGTTCACTGAATACGCTTGAAATAAGTAACAAGTTAACGAGGGCATCCTTGTTTAGGGAACCAATCTCTCGGTCGATTTCAAATGTTGCGATATTGACGCTTTGACCGAATATTTTGGATGATGAACGCGTATTAGCATGCTCTATATTAATCGCGTGCCCTTTGGAATATAATTACTAACAACAGATGCCGCGATTACAATCGGTAACGGTAGATTCCTACAGCCTCGGCGAGAGAAATTGAACCAAATCTTCTCTTAACCAGTTAACTGTGGAATTTAATTTTAAAAATCCTTCACGATGCGGAATTAAAATCAAGCAATGGCGAATATACACCATTAATTAAAAGCCAAAACCCTTGTAAAGCTAAATGAGAAAGAATTACCTTTTTATTCGATAAGAATTTAACAATTCATTAACGTTAACTGCAGCGCAATAGAGTTTCGGATTGACGAGTATACTCGTCAATCACAGTTAACTGGTTAATCGTTAAGAGTGTCGTCAGCATTCCTGCCATGATCGTGTCTAATTATCGTGTATAATTATTCATACATCATATTGTTAAAACACTGTACGCACAACACAACTGTGTTTGTAGCTTTGTCAGCCCGAGAACAGCCTAGATATTGCAATTATTGTTATGCAAGGGTGTCTCAAAAATGTATTTCCTTCAAAGGGTTAAATCCTGAGGTAATTTGAAGAAACTTTTTCCTTTGCGAAAATGTTCTCCGCGGAGTCGTTAAGGAGTTATTAACGAAAAACGTGGACCAATCAGAGAACGGCTACAGTGGACAGATTTCGACTCAGCCAATGCCAACACTCCGCTCAGCGGGACCTGCCCGCGTGACGGAGTCCGTCTGCTCTTGCGGCGCCCTGATTGGTCCGTGTTTTTCGTTAATAACTCGTTAACGAAACCTCGGAGAACATTTTCGCAAAGGAAAAAATTGCTTCAAATCTCCTCAGGAATCACTTCTCTCAAGGAAGTGCAACGTTTTGGGGACAACCTGTACACTCAATTTATAAATGTAAAGACTCTTCCAAGTCAAAAGACAATATAATATAATAAACATTATCAGCGAAATTGAGATCTAGGGCCTATCTGTACATTGTTAGAAAACTATTTGCACAGTTCTACAATAATTCCGTAACGGCCGTGTAAGATAGATACGAAACAAATGTGAAATAGATTGCGGTGAAAAATCGGTGCGAATATATCGGACGACTTAACGGTTGCACTTACGGCTGCGAGTAATTGTCTATCTCGCGCAGACTTTGATGAATCGTTGATTTGGACAAAGAAGGAGAGAAAAGGGAATTAGAGAGGGAGAGAGAAAGTCGACATCGATGGAAACGGTGAAACGGGCTAGATTATTTCTGCCGGTGTAATTACGAGGCGGTGTTGAATTGCGTCGTCGATATTTCGACGCCGGAGGGAGAAGGGTCCCGGGTCGCCGACCATTAAAATCAGTTTCGTGTTACCCGCGGACCCGTGGACGTTCTTTCCTCCGCCTCCTGCTCCGTTCCTATTTTTTTCCTTTCTTTCTTTTTTCTTTTTTTTTTCTCCACCCCCGCGTCAAATAAATATCCACCACGGACAGGGTTATATCATGTATACGCTCGTCGTTGCGTGTACACGCTTGGGAAATGAACACATGGCGTATAAATACGAGGGCCGCGCGACGGAACGCGGGATGAAATTTTATACGCGGCCCGGGAAAATCGATTTCATCGATGACGGTTATGTAAACTCCGAATTGCACGGAGCTCCTGTAAATACGGGTAAAACTGAGCAAGAGACTCTGTTCCCGTCACTACCTCCGCTGGAAAATATTGTAGCTGACCGGTATTTTTTTTTCTCCCCCCGCGAATTGTTACAGGCTAGCGCGGCTTACCGGATACAACCCGGCCGATCTGATCGAGAAGAACCTGTACCAGTATGTGCACGCGTGCGACGCATGGGGAATGAAGTACAATCATGAAGTATGTAAGTACTGGTTCACGAGTGATTTCCAACAACAGCACATTTTGATCATTCCGATTGACTTTCTTTCTCGCGCAACTCCTGCAGTGACAATTGTGCTCTTACAGGAAGTTATTGTTCTTATCATATCGTTACTATTATAAAAGTTGCAGCAATCGTTCGCGGGATAGCGTGCACGATAATTGCGGCAAAAGTTGCCCCTAGGCAAAAATTTGAAATAATTTTTAATTAGAATAGTTGTGCTTAATTCGCGAACCATGGAAAATGGAAAATTACACGAATTTACCAAATTTAATGAAATCTTTGAAAAGATTAATGCACATAACTCTCCTTGTTTATGTACTGCATATGCTGTATAAACGTTATTCGGTTTAAATCAATGAATAAATAACGATACAGGACTTTCTATGGTTCGAGAGTTAACTTCTGTTGCATTGATAACATGCATACTGAAATTACTTTAGTCTAGGTGGTTCTTGCTACAGTTTTAACCCTTAGCACTCGAATGGCGACTCTGAAGCAACACAAGAAATTGCAAAAAATATTGCAAAATATTTGTTACATTACAAAATTTGTATTTAATGGATTACTAAACATTTAAATATTATATATGGAAATCGGTCCAATTCCATATGAATAAAATGAAAATATTCTAAGGCGGAAGAAAAATTTAGCTTTAGAATGAAAATAGTTCCGAGTGCAAAGGGTTAATGAAGCTCAAATTAGAGATAAACCGAAAATCATACTTTTGCGATGACCCATATATTAGGGGGCCGAAAAGTAATGTCTTATTTTTCTTAAAATTAAAGTAAAATAATTTTTTATTGCCATTTTATTTTCAATCTGTGGTATACACAGGCTCACGAAAGTATTCGAACGTCCTTTAGAACAGTATACCTTCTTTTAAACTGGATCAAACGACTTGACTTCCCTGAGAAATTAGAAGAATTGGTCTTCCAAATGATGTACAAAAACGATTTTGAAAAAATTTCAATTGGTAGGAATTACATGAGGAAATAAAAATGGCACTTTTTACACGTTTTCATTCGATGCGTGCCGTTTGTATCTGCGTCAACCGATTTCGATGAAATTTCCAGTATATGTATAACTAACATAGATCTACAAAACGCATATTTTCAATTTTCATTACAGACTCAAATAAAAAAGTTTTGGAAAGTGTCTTTTTCATTTGCTGTTATAATTCCTAGCAATTGCAATTTTTTCAAAATCTTTTTCGCGCGTCATTCGGTAAACCAATTCTTCTAATTGCTCGAAAAAAGTCAGGTCCAATTAAAAAAAAGTTATACTGTTGTAAAGGGCGTTTGAATACTTTCGTGAGCCTCTGTACAAAGCTCTTGTATGGTTGACCATGGTGAATGAAGCTTCTCCGAGAGTTCTTCAATCGTCTTTCTGATCGAGACGCGTCAAAAAGATCAAAATAGCCCGACTTAAATTTGGCAAAACCATCGTTGCCATTTACGTACAGCCAATGCTTCCGAATAAGTATCACAAATGTTTCTTGTAACCATTACGGCATTGCCGCCCTTTCTAACGCCTTTCTAAGTGATAGGCTAGGTTTAGGGGTTGATATTGCGGTTTGATTTGCAGGAAGTCATCCATTTTTCATCTCCGGTAACGATTCTGCTAAGAAATAGATCTCTACGAAATCTGGATAGCAATGAAGTGCAAATTGATCGACGAATATTCCTGTTGATCTCAGATAATTGATGTGGTACCTATATTCCTTGCCTATATGCCTTTCCCATTTCGTGTAGGTGCCTTTGTATAGTTGACCATGCGAACCCAAGGCTTCTCGATAATTCTTGTATACCTAATTTTAGATCAGCTTCCACTAGAGATTTTAGGCTGTCATTATCAAATTCAACTGGTCGTCCACTTCGAGGCCTGTCAGAGAGATCATAATCACGAGCAGCAAACCTTCAGAACCAATGTTGATACTTGTTGACCTTCAATACATCTCCATAAACATCGCAAATTTCCTTTGTTGTCACCGTTGCATTAAATCCCGCATGAAAATGAAAAACTATGCAATGACGAATATGATCCTGGAAAGGTACGGACACCGCCATTTTATTACAGGGTTGTAAAAAAAATTATACTTTTTAGAATATTTTGAACACAGGCTGCTTTACCGGAAACTGTAAAAGAATGCGTATTTCCTCTTCAAAGATCGGTACAGAATTAAAGGCGAAACAAATTCTTTGCAAATAATTGATTATTATGTGCACCCCTACTACATCCACGGAATGATCCGAGAAAAGTGGAGGGGCACCCTTGGCGATGCAATTAGTAGTTTGATAGTGTGACACATCGGCGTTAGAACATGTTCCGTATCTCGAGGGGTCTAAACGCGACGTCGTGAAATTTCGCGTTTGAAAAATATGTGGAGGAGAAAGCAGATAGGTAGGTGTCGGCCGGAAATAGGCCCTATTTTCCCCGTGGCGTGGCGTCCGAGAGAGCGGTCTCGGAGGCGTCGACGTGGTATCCGAGTGCTCGAAGAAGAGGCTCTCGCAAGGCCAGAAGCAGCTGACGCTGCTTAAACTCGGCGACGCCCTCGCTGGCGAAATATCCTTTGATCTTTCCTTTCTGCCATCCACGGTAGCCGAGTTTTGAGGAGAACCAGCACCGCCAAGTATAACAGCATTTCCCTTTTTCTCCTCTTTTTCCTCGGTTCTCGAGCGTTCATGCGCGCTCGTGCCCGTGCCCATGCCCGTGCCCGTGCCCGTGCTCGTGCTCGTGGCCCGTGCTCGCGCGCCAACACGTTAACCTCTAAGTATGTGCACACGTAGTATACAGGGTGTACATTATTGATTGAACAATACCGCTACGGGCAGAGAGTAAAAGAGAGACTGTGCATCCATGTATACGTGTGCACGTGTACGAACGTCGGTATGGTGGGGGTGGTTGGAACGAGAGAGGGATGAAAAGGGTGGTAGAAGAGGGCAAGAGAGGAGAGAGAGAGAGCAGGCTGTTACTGCTATCACTGTTTGAACAGACTCGCAGTTTCACGAGCACAACTCGAAGGGAGCCCTGACATAATGCCACTAATGTCTGCGCCTGCGGATTGTACGATCGACGTTACGCCCAAAAATTTTCTTTCACCCCTATCGTTGCTCTCACTCTGCCTTGCAATCTATGCTGGAATCTAAAGCCAGGTCTAAATTGCTTTCTGCTTAACACTCGCGAGATGGCCGAGCTACCTGTTCCGTGTTATGGTCGATTCGCAGGCAACGAAGTAGCAGCTACTTTTCGGCAACCCCTAATACAACATAAATTACTCTTTTCATTTTTCCACTGCTTATAATATGTGTACTATACATATTAGGCTGTTGCATGTAAAATGTCCGAGTCGGCAGTTTTTTCCTAAATGAACAATATTGATCAAGGTATGCATCATTGTAATTAGTAGACTGCGGATCTTTATGCAAAGTTTTACACAGTTTTGCTACAAATGTATAAAGATCCGCAGTTTACTAATCAGTGCATTCTGTCAATGAATTACACAATTCTTGATTATATTACGGTAGAAATTGAATATTTCGGTCATTCACGTTCTTCATGTTCAGAATTGTCCTTGAAGAATGTCCTTAAAAATTAGGTTTGATCATTGCAAATAGCAATTTATTTCTCTCTTTAATAGTTTTAATAAATTGCAAATAATGTATATCGATATTCTCCAATTTTTTTAGTCTTTTTATTATTCCAAATTGTAGTCAACCATTTTTGTCACAAACGCATAAAATCCACAGCCATCTCTATTTCGAAATTTTGTCTTGTCATCGACGAATAGTACGTTAATAAATCACCGCACTTGGACCAAAAATCATATTCATCATATTTAATGTTGAAATCAAATTTGTTTAAAAGTAAAATTGAACACCTAAATTAAAATTGAAAATAGGACCTTGAGAGTCAGCTTCGTAACTCAATGTGACCTATAGACTGCGGATTGTATTCTTTTAAGAACCATAATTATAAATTTAAGAACCATAATGTATATTTATTTCTAACTTTTGTTTTGTATTTTTAACGTTGGTTGAACGGCAGAGGTCACTAGCAACGTGGTACAGTTTAGGCTTGATTATTGATGGCGTCTGTAGGTGGGTTCATTAAGACCATTCGAGACAAAAATATCTTTTAAATGGATCCTGTGTTTTGGGCAAAGCTTCGCAGCCGAGGGATCTTACCTACAAATTAAAAATGCAGTAATTAAATAATTGAAAAATCCAGAAACTATCTGAACGATCGAAATAAAAATTAGTTGTAATATTTTGAATTTATTGTTTAATTTATTCTAGTTCTTTTATAGTAAACGTTGCGTTCTATATATATATATTTTTTTTTGCTGCTATTATTATGGGACAAATTAAATTCATCAACTGCTAGTATTATTATGGGACAGAGGGAATATAATAAACCTGTCTTTGTACGCAACAAACCTAATACAGTGAATTCTCGATATATGTCCACAACACGGGTCTTGCCGGCGTCATGTATCATCTAGAAGACATACCCGAGCTGTGTTATGTTTACACTCCACGGTGTCCGAGGTCTCTCGAGCTTCGTGGTAGATTCCGCGGTAGTGGGGATAATTCCACGACGTTTATCGTGCAGGTCTTGGCGACATATATAAAGAAATCACTGTACTATCCGAAACCTTGATTTATTCGAATAACCGCGATCTATCGCGACTCGTTCCGCACGATCCACCGATCCCCAATAGTACTCACGCGTCGACGTACGTTTCGAATGTTCGCAGTGTTGAATAAGGGCCAAGTAACAACAAAATACTACAGGTTCCTAACGAAGTCGGGAGGATGGGTGTGGATGCAGTCGTGCTTCACGGTGGTCCACAATTCGAGAAGCTCGAGGCCTCACTGCATCGTGTCGGTGAACAATGTGTTAACGGAGCGGGAGTGCAAAGATCTGGCGTTGAGTTTAGAGCAGATATGCTCTTGCTCAAGCCCCGGTAATCCGCCTAGCGCGGCCCTGGAGACACCGACGCCCTGCGGAGGTGCGAACAACCTCGACAAGCAAAACCTCAGTCCGCCCGCGTTCCCGAACAGGACGAAGGAGTCGCCCGATAATCATTACACGGACGTGACCACTTATTCGAATACGGAGTACATCGGATCGACCAATCACAGCCATTATTTGTCGTCACCTTACGCGACGCACAGCGTGAACGGCAACGCTCATCAAGATGGCTCCTACTATAACTGCGACCTGTTCTACCAATACGGAGGTAAGACAAGTTCAATTTACTTTGCGACACACTTTGCCACTTTAACACCAGAACTGCCGAATAAAAAGTACGACAGATTCGAACCTAGTACCATTTCTATCCTAACGTGTGCTCCAATAAAGAAGTTCAATCAAAAATTTATGATGAAAACATTTTTATGGTTTAAGTAATTGTGAAAGAAAGAATTAGGAACCAGACATTTTTACTGGTTCGGTAGTTCTAGTATCAAAATTTCAATACGCGCATTCCACGTAATGTTTGACGAACATATTATTTCTGGAAATATTCAAACAATTCTGAAACTGTTGCATTAACCCTTGAGAGGTCCTAATAGCTCGACAACTAAGAAATTGGTAATCAATATCGCAATGTTAGAAACATAGTGAGAGTATGAAATAATTATTAACTAGAAATGGCGCGTTGTGTATGTAGCATCGCGTAGTAGCAAACACCTTTAGGTAGGCGCTTCATTTTTTGCACGTAAACACTGAAGTATGATTGTTTCTGCTAGACATGCATCAGGATCCCCTCGCATCGGTTCAACAACAACAAGACACGCAGCATCCTCATCTGCTGCACCACGCGAATTCCTTAACGAATCTGCAACAGCACAGTCCCCAGAATGCTCAGCAGGACCGTCAACACCCTCCTCACCTGCTGCACCACGCGACGTCCTTGACCAGCCTGCAGCAGCAGCAGCAACACAGCCCCCAGAGTAATCAGCAGAAGAGACCTTACTCGACCTCTTCGAGTTCTTGCGGCAGCACCGACGCCATAGACAATCACCTGCCGAGTCCTCTGAGCCTTCAATCTCTGCCAGCCCGTTATCATCCTTATCGTCGTCATCATATGCATCATATGCCCGACGCAGCGTCCTCCAACCTGAACGAAGGCGTGATCATGTATCCGAACTGCGGTTTCAACAACGACGACAATTACACCGCTGCGCCCGCTGGCAATCTTCAGCATCACGAGGCACCGTACCTCCCGCAATCCGACCACCATAGCACGAACAATAATCCGGCGAAGCACTCCCATCATCATCTGGAACCGTCGCCGGCCGGTTACACCAGCGTGATCGTCGACTCGCAGCAAATCCGGGACGGGGCCGGGCACAATAATAATCGCCGGAGCAATTTGGACAATCGTTTGAGCGTGAACGATTGCGCCGACCTCGGGGTAGAGTCGCAGCAATACGGTGGTGTGATCGACGCTCAAGACGGTGGACAGGTTCACCAGGTGAGTGCTGGTTTGAGGACGTACACGCCAGTGCCACCCGTTGCTTACGTGACTCCATACAATCATCTGTGTAGGGGGATGAGGGTGGAATGAGAGAAAGTGCGTCGATCCGATTTCTAAATATTGACTTCTGCGCGTGTTGACAATTAAGATCGGTTATTCAACCGTCGCTATTTCCCCGCGACAATTGTCGCGGCGGAAATTCGCGTAGGTGAACGATCGACGTGTCAGGTCTGTCGACAAACAATCGCATTGAGAAGCGAACTCGAAATCAGAAATTTCTGCAACGTAGCAGCATGGATTGTTTGTTAGTACAGCTGATACTCAATGAAACGCATCGCCCAAGGTTCTCTGTTTCGATAGAAATGGAAAGTGACTGATCATCTTTGTTGTCCGATCTATCGTCCCTTAGATCTGTTGCGTATACTTTATTCACATATCAAGTTACATCAATTTTTTCGTTCGAAGAGCACTAAAGCTTTTAGGAAGCGAGCCCAGTGTCGCCAATACTTGTTCCCCCCGCTCTAATTTCCCCTTCTACCCCCTTCTGTCGTGCATACTCCGGTGCTGACAGAGAGAGAGATAGAGGGTCACTTTTTCCTCTCGATTCGTGCTCCCTCCCCTCATCTGGCGACACTGAGCGAGCCCCGTGGCAACAAGCTACGCTAATTCCTCAAAGATCGGAGGGGTGGTATCGCATAAAAATGTTTCTACGAGTAGGACTCCTGTCTAATTATGGTCGCAAGGGCTCCGCGGTTTCGATCTGTCGGTAGAATACGGTTTACATATCCTTAAAAAGTCGTGTAACGCGATTCAGTTTGTTGTTTCTATCCTCGTCCGACTATTTTATTACTGACGATATTCGCTAAACGCGTCGCGAGAATTGTTGCTAGTTCCCTTCGTAGGTGTACTCTCCTTTGATCCTTATGTTTAGTCAAAATTTTTTTAACATTGATACGTATTATTGCCACGTTTGTTTTTTATTTGGCCGAGCGATTCGAGCGAGTACGATTCGCTGTAACGAAGATTCGAGGCTCGAGTTCTCGGACTCGACGGGACGAATTTCCGCTGGAATTCACGCTGGACGTGGATCGGCCGAAATTTTCGTGCTCGCGGCGGACAGGCAGACACGCACGGTTCATTCGCATGATTAGGACGGGAAAGGTGTTCCGCTGGTACGTGCGGATGTGTTCGTCGGTGAATCTAGTTTACAGGCGTTGTTTCTGTAAATAAAGAGAAGAAGAAGGAGAAGAAGAAAAGAATGGGAAAGTAACGTCGGATTGTTTTTCAAGATGGCAGCGTAGCGCGATGTATGTACATAATCGTTGGCCTGTAAATTACGTAGTTGTCGTAACACCTAAGGACATGTACATATTTGATATTTCTAACATAGGATCCGAAGACTGACCGGTGCTTGTACCAACCGACCAAAGAAACACGCCCTTCTTATTGGAACAGAAACAAACAAACAAACAAACGAACGAACGAACGAGAAAGAAAAAAAAATGTTACGAAAAATGTGAACACTGTTATATTTTTATTCGCGTTTGTTTGACGCACGCGAGGACCGATAAAAGTACTTACTGTATGCAGGGTGTGCCAAAAATGTATTTCCTTCGAAGGGGTAATTCCTGAGGTGATTTGAAGAAACTTTTTCCTTTGCGAAAACATTCTCCGCGGCTTTGTTAAGGAGTTATCAACGAAAAACACGGACCAATCAGGACGCGGCTACAGCGGACAAATTTCGGCTCGACCAATCCCAACGCTCCGCTCAGCGGGACTAGCCCTGATTGGTCCGCGTTTTTCGTTGATAACTCCTTAACGAAGCCGCGGAGAAGATTTTTGTAAAAGGAAAAAGTTACTTGGAATAACCTCGGGAATCGCTGATTTCAAGGAAATGCAACATTTTTTTAGACACCCTGTAGAATGGTATCCTGGACGTCTCCAGTGCACTTGAATCGTCGAGAAGTATTTTACTATATAAATATCTGAGCGAACACCCTCGAAATGTTTCTCGGGCACATATCCGTTCGAGGAAGCTCACCGCTTGTATAAAACGCGTGTATACACCGTAATCTTATTCTTATTATTTATATCGATGTAAATTAAGCGAGACACACTTCGTACCGCGGGGAATTGTCGCCGTTCCACGACAATTCGAATTGTAAGCGTTGTAAATATTGTACAAGTATTGCGCGCGCTGCATACCTATGCGAGAGAATATAGTCATATTTTCCTCTGACAATTCAGCTCATTGCCATTCGTTCATTGAACATCCTCTTTAGACAAGTAAACGTTTGTTCCCGAACGTAAGTTGTTGATTCGAATTACAATTGCAAGAGACGTGTTTGCAATAAACCAGTCTAATAAATCTCGATTTAATTAACCTCGACTCGATTAAGTCAACCCCTTTGAATTTTTTAAGCGAGCACAAAAATATTTTATCTCTACGGAAATTCTGTTCGCATTCATTTGTTTGCAACTATTTCAAAAGACGTTATCTGAAAAATCGAGCTGATCAACTTCGCCTCATATCTCAACTTATAATATTCCACCGTGATGTATTAAACTTAAAATTTCGATGTTCATTATGCAACATCAATTTGACGCACCATGTAATTGAAATTAAGGTGACATTAAAGGTGCCATTTTCTGGTAAATCCTGATTCCTTTTCTCTTCAAATTTTATTCCGCGAGGTTGGTCAGATTCGCTTTTCTCGAATTACTATTATTTTTTTAGGGAATATAACTAAATCTCTTATTGTGTTTAATAAATATTTACTGAAACATATTACGATCACTTGTAACCGAAATTATTATTTTCTGCAGTACACAGCGACACTCACTTGTCCTTCATTGACTCATCCGCCAAGTGCCTGTTAGAAATCATTCCAAGCAATTTCACAATGAATCGGTTTTCAATGGGCCATTGATGTTTACACCTCGAATACCTGCCTGTGGACCATTCAACCGTAACCCCTTCACAGGTGGTAGGATTTCCTTTTCATTGCGGGGATTCCCCATTTACCTCTAATTTTTTCTCCCGCAGGTACCAGTGAAATATAAATAATGCTACCGGGAGTACACCATATTTCCAAAAACTGAAAAACTCTACTATTCTGTGGGACCCGTTTTACATCTTACAAATACATAAAATTAGAAATAAATACAATTTCATGTAAATATTTATCGAATCTGAAGCTCTGGGACAATTGGAAAATTAATTCTCTTTCCTTCAGAAGAATAATGTGCATGATTAAGATCTATACTTTCTCAAATTTTATCCTGAATATTTTTAACATTTAACCTTACTATTGTATACGAAATTGTCTATAAGAAAAGAGAGGAACAAATACATTTTTAAGGAATAAATTCAATAAAAGGCATAGCTTTTAATAAAAGCTTTATTCGAGTGTAATTTTTACACATTATAGATGTTTGAGAAAAATCGGCCAAGGATTTGTAACCCAATTTAATTACATGATATTAAGATGGGAGAAGGATTTCCATTTTTATCTAAAGTTGTATGGTGCAACATTAATAATATCACCGTCCTTCTAAAAGTGCCCAAAAATTACTGTAATTCCATATATTAAAGATACTACGTATTACACTAAGGGTCTCCGTCATATGTACATAATAATCCGTGCGACGTAGACCCTTATTTGTGAATTCAATTATTAGAGTCTAGTTAATAAGGTTGATGTACTTATTTATAAATGTTCAAAAACAACGATAGAATACTAACTTCATTATTACCATGGGAAAAAAATCAAATTTTATCTATTTCCACTTCTTTTAAAATAGACTAGGTTAGGGGGTCCAATTACTGTGCCTAAAACATACGAAATATTAAAGAAGAGATATCAAATTTTTTCATTAAAATCAGTTAATATATATGCTACGTATACATGTTTTATTACATTTTTTTATTAAAATCAATTAATACATACGTTATATATCTCTTTTTTTAATATTCATTATGCTTTAAGAATAAGTATAATTAATATAGGCACAGTGATTGGTACCTCCACAGTAACTGAGTCCCTCACCCTGCAAAAATTAGAATTTGCGTAAACCTTCGCACATTACATTATTAATGCAATATATTCATTAATCATTAATTAGAAGTGCGTCAATGCAGCAGTGAAGTCGTGAGAAGCCAAGCCGCCCAGTACAAATGATTGGTTAACCGGTGACAAAGGCATAGTAAAGGATCATGTCCCTGTATCCGGTCTCGGCGCCCCTTCGACGAAACAGAAGAAAACAACGATCCTGTTTTTCTCCTGCGTTCGCCCCAATTGTCACTGGTCCGTCACGAACAATAAATTAATTGTGCCTCGTACGATTCTTCGGTTAGCTTTCGGTGGTCGCGTGCTTGCCTGCATGGGGTCGCTCATGAACTGAGGCACGTGCCTTTTTATAATCGCCGTCAGCCTGGCCGCGCCATTAAAGAGAAATCGAAAAAGACAGGTTTCGCCAGTCGAGTCTTGTTTCCTGCGAGCACGGATCCGTTCCACGATTGTATAATTGGAATTTCGACCAGGTCGATCGAAAAGGGTATTTTAATTTCAAGAATTTCGGATTTCAAGACGGACTCGATCTTTGAGGGAGATATCAACCCTTTCGTCCGAACCGCCCCACAGCGGCCCTTTTCATCGATTTAGCTAATCAAAAGTCGATTTCAAAAATTTTACAGTGTAAAATTTTTATTGCTGATTATAGTTTAATATACGGGGGACAATGTGGTAATATTTTTTTTTATCACTCAAGCACCCATGGAAGTGCTGTACTTTATCGAAAATTCTATGAAACAGCTTTTTTCCAGTATGAAAGTTTTGCAAGTAAGTATAGATTATACTTTCAATAATTTTATACCTTTTTATTGTATATCCTTTGGTAATTATTCGCATTTCAATATGATTAGTATGCAAATAATATTTGTTACGATTGTAATACTTCATGAATAATTAAGGTGTGCTTCCAGGTGCGTCCGGGCACTTTTTTAGCATGATTGTAATTGGCAAAGGTTCGGTCTTAGAGTAACACAAAAACTGGCTGCCCGAATTTAGCCGCCTGCCGTTCACAGCATTTTTTTACCGCGCGCGCAGAGCGCCCCTTACTTCTTATTAAGTTTTACAAACAATTTGGATATAATCAACAGATTATTATTACCTCCCGACCCCCTTTTGACTGGAATAAGAAACATGCCAAGGACATAAACATAGCCGTTCTCAAGTGAAACCTTGGACATTCTTTTACCAGCAGAAAATCTTCGCAGTACAACTCCAGATTCCGAGCAAGATTCACCTAATTCAAAACAGTCTTCAAATGAAAATTGTGATACACCAACTTTTGATTCTACTTTACGAGCTTCAAAAACAGTTGTAAGTACCCTATTATTAATTTCTATTGCTTAATTCAACCATATATTGCTTTTGATTTCAAAATTTATCGAAAAATATCGAAAAAGTATTAAAAAATGTTTTTAAAATACTTAAACAAATATAAAATGGTATTGTATATAATTTGAAAACGTTCTGGGACCATTAAACATTATACATAATTTTCGCCAACTAAATCGATGAAATGGACCACTGTGCGGCCTTTCCGTATACGTGCTTTCAAGTTGCAAAGAACAAAAGATATCAAAAAATGTTTGAAATAAAAATTAGATAGTTTCTCGAGATCTATAAAGCTGCGTGTAAATTTTTTGAGAAAAAAAATTGGGAATTCAATTTTCCGAAAAGAATGATTTTTTCAAAAGAATTGACACGCAGCTCTAGAAACGGAATAACTTTTGTTTCAACCATTTCTTGATATCTTTCGTTTTTGCGAACAGCTAGAGACTACGTGCGTTTTATTGTGTAGACGAGGACGGATCTATCAATTTACATCGTAGATGATGTTGATGTAACTACGAGAACGGAGAACAGTGACTAAGGGTGTTCAACGTTCACGAGGGCTGCTATTATCGGGCGTGTGTGACTGGAGCGGCGATCGCACCGGAGGAGGGCGAGCCGCGTGCGGCTCGTTAAATTCTTCATCCGGCGAATGCGACGCAGCCACGATTCTGTGAAATTGTGCGATCATTCGTCCCGGGATCCACCGTTTCCCTGCGGCGTTCAGCAACGTTCACGTCACATCGAGACTTTGCACAGTGTTCGAACTCTTGTGTGAGTCTACAGAGAATTAATGACTTCTAAACCAACCCGTTTTCGAAGGTATTTCCGAAGAAATGTCCAATGTTGCTAAAACAAGTTGAAGGGATTTTTATTTTCTTATTAAATGAAAATCAGTTTGCTGATTTCTTTTATTGAAATTTATTATCGTGGAAATATTTCTTAAATTAACCCTTTGCACTCGAAACCATTTTAACCCTTTGCACTCGTAGCTATTTTAACATCAAAACGAAACATTTTTTCCAACCTTGAATATATCCCTTCTATATATTTTTGTTTTCATGTTATACATACGAAAATGGTGCAATATACTTGTAAAGTACTGAAATGTTTAGTAATTTGTTAAATGCAAACAAATTTAATAATGTAAAAAATATTGTGGATAATGATACAGGAATTTTTAGTGGCGCCTTACAATCGCCATTCGAGTGCTAAGGGTTGATCATTTTTCGACATACATAGGTTAATACTTTTAATACTCCGAAACTCTTTCACCTAAAAAAATACTGTTATTGTCATATCGTAGTCCTCTTTATACTGAAACATTTTGGTTTAAAATTTTGATTCATGAAGTTCTTTCATATTTTCAAAAATAACGGAGATAAAGATCTGCCAATATGTACTGGACCACCCTGCCTGACAAATTCCGAAAACCACGTATTATTATGCTGGAACAAAAATCCTGAAAATGATCATAATGCTTATTACTGCGCTTATTTGTTTAACTTCCTAGATCGGAACCTCCCCTTAGGAGATATCCTGGTTTTTGATTTTCAAAACATCTATTTTTTCGCTAATTCACTAAAATCATTTAAAAAAGAAATAAATGTCTACGTGGAAAATGAAAACTTCTATCGTGTTATTAAAAATGTCAGAAATGAAATCCTTGTCCAAACAATGTTTCGAGTCAAAAAATTAAAAAAAGAAATTAAAATATTTCTCTATCTCTCTCTCAAAACAAATTAACATTTACACGACTGTGCTTGAACAATCTTTCAATAGTTCTTCTTCTGATTAAAATGTTCGCTTTGGATTTTCGTTAATCGTCAATTTTTTATTACGTATGAAGAAGAGATTTTTTGAAAGATTATTTTAAAAAACTGTTTTGAAGATTAAAAGGATTAGAGGTATCAACGACACGTGCACTGTATCTTATTATATTTCGTGGCAAGAACGAAAGATCAACATTCTATGGCACGCTTGAATGCTGAAAGAACAACATATGTCCCGTGCCGCGGTTTATGAGAAGCAGAGCGAAACTATCTGTAATCCCGGACGATTAGGAACATAAACGCGGATCCGCAGGGTGTGGTTAAGCTAAACACTCGACAAGTTGCGTGCGCAATCAAAACACTTAATCGCATCCACGTAGGGGGACAATCGAATATTATCGGGGGGGACTTTAACAATTTTTCTCTAGGCTTCTGTGTCTACCATTTTAACACATTCGCGACCGGCAAATTTTTTCCGTTTTTAATACTGAGTACCGGCGAAAATAATTTATCAAATTGCGCCTAATGTTGCCGCATTCAGAAACAGAAATTGCAGGACGTGAATTCACGTGAGCGGCAATCAGAAATAGAATTTAAAATGACGTGAATTCTCGTCAGCGGTCGCGAATGTGTCAAAACGTCGGATAACATAATCGTACAGTTTTTAGTTGCATACTTCGTTAGCCCTCGCCGAGCGAAAAATTAGAAAAATAGTTTTATATCATTCTTGTTGCCTTAGGTCGTTTCACGCGTAAACAATGAACGCAATATTTGTGATCCTACTTATAATACATTAAATTTTTCGAAGAAATAGTTTAACACTACCGGGCATTAAAATTGGCTAATATACATTGTCTTATAAAATTAATAAGATTTGATTTATTTATCCATCTGTCTCGTTCAAACTTGTATCGTCACATTGTATATTCAACCGCCATAACGTAAAATATGCTCTTGCCATTGTTTTACTATAACAAGTTTTACAATCATTTGTATCATCCTATTATTCGACCATCAGGCTAAATTTTAATTATTATTATGAAACTCGTGTAAGTCAAAATTTCAAAGAAATTTGTTTTTTAGCTTGTCACGTGTCACTTCGATTGATTTCGCTGGTAATTGAATTGAAAAATTAAACATTATATATTACAAATTAACTGTTATCATGGTAAAATATGTTTTTATCTAATCAGACGCAGACGTGTAAATATCTGCAAGAAATAGAACATGACTTACTTTCGTAATCACCGACACATTATAATTCAGTATAATTTCGATTCGAGGAGACAACGGGAGAAAGAAATATAGTCGAGAAAAGATGAAACGTCTTATCGTACTTGAACACCGCAAACGGATAACCCAGATTCTTCCAGGGACGGCTGCAGCTGGAATAAATTCCTGATAAAGTCGCGCGTGCAACTATGTACTTATATGTATCTCGGATGTTTCCCTCGGAGCGGAAGCGCGAGATATTTTCCGAAATACGATGACCGAAGGATCTCGGTGGTGATGGTAGGCTACCGGTTACGGATAGTTTCACGCACACGATTATGTTCACGGCACACGCGCGCGCACACACACACAGACACACACAGGAAAACGGGGCGGTGCGGTGCAAGCGTATTGTAAATTTGGCATGTAGAGGCCAGGTGGTGCTTTCGCGGAGTGTAGGTGTGCGGAATAACGCGGGGAACACAGCGGAATCCCCTGTATATACACACACACGCATATGGTACATACGTACGGGGGATGGGCCTGTGCGCAATCAAGGCGAAGGGGTGCTTTAGCAGAGTCGCCCCACGGTAACCAGGGCAACGGCACGTAACGCCGCCCACAACCCTCGGGCTGTCTTGTCCGATGTGTTTGCTCGATGATTTTATACCAATTACGGCCTATCCCCATGCTATTGCCTACTCCCCGTAACATCGTCTGTATCCCTACCTACGTCCTCATCGCCACCCACTCCGAAGACGTCGCGTGTACCGGCCGGAAGGTGCTCCACTTCCGCTCTAAAACCGACCAGCAAGTACCTATGAGTGCGAGCGAGCACCACCGCACAGATTTTCCTCGTGCGATCGTCCATGCGCGCGCTCATCCTGACAATTAGTAGCTCGATGCACCCTCTACTATCCTACCTGGCGCGCACACAACGAAACCTTATCTATCCATCTCTACGGTACTATCGCTCCTTCCACTTTCATTCTTCCCCTACCAACGATTTTAGGATATTTTCATGCTCCACACCAGAGCTGCTCAACATGCCTATCAACGGGCAAGGGCGCCCGCCGATGCCTATGGGCACAGCTACGGGTAAACCTACGGGCATTGATTTGCCGGAGTGGGGATAGGCCGTAGCATAGTCGTAGCTATGACAATGCGTGTGACAAATATATGCAGCCTTGTCTACAGAGCTGTGTATGCCCAGGGCAAGAAAATTGTTGCCCGTACGGGCAGATCTCTATACGTTTCATCCAACGTCTATACCAGAGCTGCTCAACATGCCTATCAACAGGCAAGAGCGCCCACCAATGCCCGTGAGCACCTACGGGCAAGTGACTTAGCGGAGTGGAGGTAGCACAGCCGTAGCTGGCCACGTAGCTGTGACATTGCGTGTGACATATATATGCAGTCTTGCCCGCCGTTCCGTGCATGCCCAGAGAAAGAAAATCGCTGCCCATACGGGCAAACTCTGAACAGCTCTGCTCTAGACGGATTTGATTCGACGATTCTTCTACTCGTGATACTAGGAGCCTGAATTTGAGAGCTATGGGGACGAAGGTAATGGGAAGGTGTTACATTTCCGAAGACGACACCGGATAGAGAGGGAGCAGTTACTGGAACACACACGATGTCGGGGAAGTAAGTAAACGATAGCACGTTGCGACTCCCGTGAAGAGTCAGAGTGATCCACTTGGCAGTAACAATCGCTTACCGTGTAGAATAACACTGAGTTTATGCGAATGTCGTTGCTTTATCGGTGTTATTAGAACGGCAAGAATTGTTCAAGAACGTATCATATCTTTTGAGCATCGTCAATGCTGTTACGTGGATCGTTCGACTCGAGAAATGGTTGAAACTAATTCGAAAGAACTTCAACGAGAGTGTTGCTGTTACTTAGTTAGTATAAATAATAATGGAAAAGATAAATATGTAACATGGTTATATTTACTGCAAACGATATAATTTACAATGTGTAAATTACAAACAAGACAGATCTCATTTTAGGCACTCTGGTTTGGGATTCGATCTCTATAGAGAATCATTGCGAAATAAATCATTGAAAAAGTTATGAGAGGTACCGAACAACATTTATTACAATTTACTCGATTGATTTTTGATTTTTATAATTCTTTGATGTCTCCTGCTATGAACGCAAACAGTTCACCGCTTTATATCCAGCGGACTAATGTACGTGGCGACATCTGCCGATGATCGAGTAAACTAATCGGAAAATTTTCATTCTTCCACTCATCGGATATAGTGTAGATACTTAGTTTCAAAATAATATTTGTTACAGTCTAATTAAGTACGACTTTCTGTCAGTGAATATATTGCTTAATAATACCGATTAACCTGAAATTGCCTTGGCGTTTGGAATGAGTTCGATAACACTAACCAAAATGACAACGAAGTTTTATATAAATAATTATATATGTATAGATAAATAACTTGTATGGCAAATGATAATGTGATTAGATTTATGCGAGTCTTATTCTTTACGAATTAACGCAAAGTATAACCGACTACTCTAATCCAATGAATAGCCGGCGTCAGTATTACGCGAAACACGCAATCGATGGAGTTCTTCGACACTTATACCTTTCTCTCAAAATTTCGATCTTGCCTCGTGATAAGTGCCGTAATGTTCTTTGCTTTTTATTCCATAGTCGTCGTTAATATTTTCCGAACCACTATACATCGAGAAACCACGGCGGGATAGCAGTTCCCCTGGCACGATCGTGGGATTCGTATAACAAAAGTCCGCCATCATACTCGTTTGTCTATTCAACTGATTCGATCTAAAAAAATCAAACAATTTAATAAAACAGTCTCGCGTAAAGGAAATGCATTATATTGGGTCGTAACATAAATACGTTCGATTATATTCGGTATCTCTTTTTATCTACTAATAAAGTACAAAATTATGTTCAATCTATCTTATAATTCCTGATTGTAGACGGTTTCTTCTTATAATGAGTCATGACTAGATAGCGGATTTGATGCGTTTATGACAAAAATGAGTAGATGCAATTTAAACCAGTCAAAACATTAGAAGAATTTAAGAATACCTATGTAATATATTAAGAAAGAATATTAATTTCTATTTCACTTCAGTTTGTTGCAATTCAGGTAGAAATGTTCATTTTGCATAAAGATCCGCTGTCTAGTCGTAACTAGGTATCGTTCAAATTAGGACACATTCATATTTGCAACCGAACGAATTTACGTTACGACCCAACAGAATAGTAACTTTGTATTTAACATTTAGCTTAAAACCGTTTTCACAAAATTTAATCTAACCCTTTGCAGTTCTCATAAAAAATCTGACAAAATTCCTTATTTAGTCGACTGCAGTTTTTGCCTAAAATGTTATAAATGTTTATGTTATGTTATTTTCGGTTTCGTGTATGTACTTTTTTCAAACGAAATCAATTATACTGCAACGGGTCGAAGCAATCTTTCTTCGGATCGGAAAGTAATTACAAAAAGTGAATGCGGTCGCGTGCGATCGTCTCTTATACTTCTGTACCCATCTCACATTCTTCTAACGAGATAAGCTAAACAATCATGTCGCGTCGCACTACAGATACGATATCAACGTAGCGCGCAGTGTGAGTCACGGTAGGTATTACTAAATGCTTTCTGTACCGTACCTATACGGAGAAGCCGTGAATTTGACAATCAATCGTGAGAATCTTACGTGACATATCCCGATTTTCGGCCTACATCGTCGAGAACGTGGCTCGTCCCAACAAAACGAAACGCCGGCTATGCAACTAACACGTACAATTTCAATGAGAATTTTAGTCGGACGTTTCACAAAAGAAAAACAAAATATATACTTCGTAACGAAGTGTTTTAAAAAAGCAAAGCCTTCCGCGTGGTATGTTTCGTAGCGAAGCTCAATGGGATTGTTCACGAAATGAGTTTACACTAGGTTGTTGGAACTGTGGTGTGGAGTTTTGCGTGCACAAAATAAAGAAAACAGTTTCAATCGGTTTTGAGAAGCGTGCACTCACCCGTCAGCTGCTAGTCGATTCAGTTTCACAAAAAGTGCGATCACCAAAATGAATAGACATAATAGAGCACCTGCGATGACTCCGCACGCTATAGCGAAATACAGCAACAACTCGTTGACTTCCTGGAACGTTGGACAAACAGCATTTAAATGGTGACGATAACCACAAGTTATTTTATCGCGACCGCATCGTTCTTATTCATTATCGTATCGAAGGAATTCGTTCGGGGGTACCAATCACCGTGCCTATATTAATTATAATTATTTTTAAAGTAGAAAATAGATATAGAATTATGCTTTAAAAATAAGTAGAATTAATATAGACAATAGCTAGGGTGCCTCTTATTTGCACTTGACAAAAATTGTTTCAAAATTTAATTGATTATTGTAATGGTTAACGGCCGAGGAGACACCTTTTCCATTATCCACGGGTGCTCAAACTTTGCACAAATTTTTTTCTATTAATTGAAACAACCCTAGGGGGGGGGGGCGAAAAGTAAATTCGAATGTTGAAAATGAGAGCCACTCTAATATGCACAGTGACTGGTACCTCCACAGTAATTGGGTTCCCGTACCCTATCTTTCGATTAACACAATCCGTGCGATCTGACAATTTCTGATATCCGATAACGTTTTGCAAAAAAAGAAAAACACATCGAAAATTTACATTACAGCATACAGCTCTAGGAATCGTGTGTTCCTATCACTTTAATGTGTCATCTGCCGATCCAATTCTTTCCGGCATTCGTCCTTGAACGAACGGCTACACGGTGACACAATGGATCCAGAATTGACTATAGTTCCTCGGAAACTAGACAACTATCATCCGAAGAATTCCGAATGTGTCAAAACTCGGACACCTCTTGAATAATAGACGGTTAACGCAGTCAGTATGAAATGAGAATGCAAGAATGTGAAAGATCTTCGTCACGCATCGTTGTTTTGCACTTCCTCGAACCAGCATGTCGCAACCCGCATTTAACGTGTGGATGTGATGTGTTGAATCGGAAAAGGGACAAACAAACAAGCCACAGGCGGAAGTGAGACCGGACGGTTCGCGGGATCATCTTGTCCTGGGAAATAAGTTCGAAAACGAACGAACGATCGGTACGTCCTTGTGCGTATATGTCGCCCCGGTCAATCCCGCTCGTTCCTACGCGAAATTGCATAGGATTGTTTACGCGTCCCGCGAATCGCTTTCATCGCATAGTTTTCTGTGATTCTTCTTGCGCCAGTCCAACCTTGAAGCCGCATAGTTGCATCTCAAATGGGCGACCGCTCGAGTGGTCGTAATTAGTGTTACAAAACAAGCTTTTATTATGGTTCTATGATTAGCCCCGATCCTTGTGAAAGCGCTTATACGAACGCGATGCACCACGCAACAGTCCACTACTAGTTTGATTAATTGTCTGCATACTGAAAGTCGTGCGAAACGGAGTTATAATAATATTAATTCGTATGATCGACACGTCTGGGGTGATTCGACGAAACTCACTTGTTCCTCTGATTGTTGGTTTCGAGATTGCTGACCTTGACACGTGGATTGTTCCATGTAATTTTTGGTTAGATTAATCTGAGATTACTACAAGCAATTGTTACGATAAAGGGACCCGGTTACTGCGGGGGCGCCAATTACTGTGATTATATTACACTTATTTTTAAAGCATAATGAATATTAAGAAAGAGATATTACATTTTGTTCATTATGCTTTAAAACTAAGTATAATTTATTGATTGACATATAATTCCCGAAAAAATTAAATGTAAATTACATACACTGTAAAAAAACAACGCCGGATGTATTGGACACGGTAATTTTGAAAATCAGGAAGGTCGATGCATAAACGTTATGTAAATGAGATGTAACGAGCAAGTGACTAATACAAACGTGTCACGAGCAAGGCCAGTTGGGTTTTGCAATTGTTGAATAAACTTATTTTTCCCCAGGTTTGCTCATAAACGAAATGAGTTCTAATTCTTAGGAAAATTTCCAGTCACTCTATATATCGAGGGAAACTATGGCTGGTCTATATCGGTTCGAACGATTTACGGTCAGTCGAGAATTTCGACGTCGAATGAGTTTACGTAGAACGACAGAAAAAGTAGTAGAATCCGGCGTGTGTACTCACCATGGTAAATATATAGCGAAGGTAAGAGCGAAATAGAACCCCTCTGGAGACAATACTGGAACTGGACGGTCGCAATCAAGATACCGGTATCAGCGCGTTATCGTTGCGGATTTGATATCTGCAGAAATCTCGTGGCATTGTAGACCTCGTATTCAGCGGAATCGACATATCTCCATGTAGAAAGCGCGTTTGAAATACAATCGAGCGAATCACATAAACGGACAAATCTTTGAAGTATCCTGTCAACCATCGATGACGTAATTTCGTAATTTTGATTTAGCGGAAACTCTTCGATACAGCACAAACGTTTTTCCCACAATAATTAAATAATCGTCTGTTAAGCGCAAAATGTAAGTTTCGCCGGTGTATAAATTGAATATCAGCCAAGTGAAAACACGGAAGATGTCGGACAATAATAACACGCTCGGTGCTTCCGGTCCCGAGATCCTTTCTTCCTGAAGCGAGGCACTCGATCACTTGCACCGTTTTTCAGCGGTACAGGTGGTTAGCTAAATGAGCACTGTATGAGACCGAGACGAGAGCGAGGCAAAGTGTGTAACAGTGCCAGCAAAGCAATGCTGAATGCTGATAAACCCCTCCAGGCTGTGGTAGATGTATATGTACACACGTGCGTGCGCGGCTGACTTCTTGCAAGGGTATCCGCGTCCTCCGCGCGCTCACCGATCGGGTCCACACCGGCCACAATTTACGTGGGTATCGTTAAGTTATTTCATTTGTATCGGAGTCAAACGACGACCTGTCGCGTACACGAAAACACCATACACTGGCAGACGTGAATGACAATCTACTTCGAACACCTGTCTACGAAAACAACTATGTAAACATAGCGGTCGTAAGAGGTCTTTTTCGTTACGCAAGTTCTACATGCAAGTCAACGGTGGCGGGCGGAAATTATTTTTCTTCATCGTTTAGTTGCACTAATTTATTTAAATAATTTTCAGTGATAGCGGAGAGGGAGGGTTGCTGTATTTTTAAAAAAATGCTGAATACTACATGAAAAATCAAATTCAACATTAGGGAGTTTTGTTTGGCACAGGCTCGAACGAAATCCAAACTTTATTTAAACGAAATATAGTATGAGAGATTGTATTTCAGAAAATGTAAAGTAATTGCAGAATCTATTGGATTCTAAAATAAATTTTTAATGTTGCAAATACATGTAGACATGTTTTGATTTTAACCATTTAGTTGTAACTCATTGAAAATGTAGATAACTGTGACCAAATAAAAACTTCTTATAGTCAATCGATTGTAATTCTCTGCGATATTAATAAATGAAAAGGAGATACGAAGATAACCGGATAAATTTATGTCACATCCCAATGTGCGTTCACTCTTTTTAAGTCGTGTAGGTAAAACAAGCGTAGAGGTACATTTAAAAAGCACTGTCAAATTTACAGATTCTATTATATTTTAAGGATTTACAAAAATATATAATAAACATCTACTTGATATAACATCTTTCTTAAATCTCTTAATAGAAGCCAATAGTAATGACAATAACAGTTTTAAAACGTATAAATATTATACAAAAAATATGCTATGTATTCTCATTCATTCGAATCGCGTAATGAATGTATTATTTACCATAATGAATTTGTACAAATTACGTATATACAAGTATCAGCGGATGATGCTTTTACACCATTCACACTATATCGTTCAGTGTTACATTATTGTACATCTTGGACTCGTGTTCCAGCGGTATCATCAACCATTGCAACACATGAGGAAGTATCATACTCATACTTAAATACAGATAATAAGGAATGGGTTCTGTAGAACCTATAGGGCAGAACCATAAACCTCTCCGTGTGCCATCACGTATGTGATGACTTAAAAAGCTGGCCAAAATCATCCAAGAATAATAGTTTAACTTTGGATGATTAAATGTACTCGAATAAAAATTAAGCAGAGACCAGATTACAATAGGAAGTGTTGTACAGTGCATAAATGGCCGCTTTTTTAGATGAGTGGCATCCTATAAAAAACAATTCAAAGTTAGATCAGTGTTTTTATTATTTCTACCATCACAATGATCAGAATAGACAAAATGACATTACTTACGTTTAAATTCCAGCTCCATGCAGCAATAAAATGATCTACATCAATAAAAGACGATAAAAAGAAACACCAAAAAATACTCGAAAAGTTTTGTACAAGAGACTTTTTTGACAAGTTCAATATAGTTGCCCAAGTGAGGCCACCGACAATTGCATGAGTAATATTGTCAAATATCGCGCGTGACACGGCAGACTTCCCATACTTCAAACCGTGATCACCAATGGACGAACAAATGCCTATAGCACCGGTCAATACTAACTGCATAAACATTTCCTTTTTTCCAAAAAACATCACGATAAGTTCATTACAAATATTTATATTCAACCCTCTTTCCTGTTAACGTTTGCGCAAAAAAATACTCTACAAACAAAAGTCCGCCATTTTAAATTGTCAATACTGCGATATACTCCATTCACGATTGCAGTATCTTAGCTGTAGTCTATTTAAGCTAACTCTCCAATCAAGAAATCTATTAAGCAAATTACATAGTTTCTATTCAGCAGTGTATGTAAATTTAATTTGTTACTTCTTAATTTTTATTATAACATAAAATTGAATTTAATTATTTGAGGTCTATCGCATTATGTAAACATTCAACATGGCGTCGGGCTTCAGCCAAGGCGGGAGTCTTCTTTCACTATATTATTGTCAATCGAAACAGACTAGGTACCTTAACATTTGAATAGTATAGACTTTGCGAAGAACTGCCTCTGAAAGAAGCCAAATATACGAAACACAGCACACACAGTATAATTACATATAATAAAATGGTAAATAATGGTAAACAATTTTTTTCTAAAAAAGCGTAGAGTATACATTGTTTTGAAAATCGCGTATGTGATACAGCATTTGTTCTGAACATGTTTCGTTAGTTATTTATACCATCATATGATTTGAGAAGCACGTGCTACTAAGATTTTATTAATCTATTTTGGTGTACGACCTTCAGTATTTAGTGATAAAATACTTGTTTAATAGTAATCCGGAATAAAAAATGGCTAATGTAAAGGTAACTATCTTTTAACTTGTATCATACAAACTTGTATTAATGTATTAAATATACGAAACAATTGCGAAGGTTCATTCGAAATGCTGTCACAATAATTTCTTTAATCACACATATGTATATTCTAATTGCTTTATTGCCTGTGATAATCTTTATTAGAATTGTTAGCAACACGATTTACATCTGCCAACGTACAATGTGAATGGTTTTAATATTATTATATTGTTTAATATGTTTATACGTTAATTGTTTTAGCCTGCTGATTCTAAAAAAGAGGAATTTCGAAAATACCTTGAAAGGGCAGGTGTTATGGAAGCACTAACAAAGATACTTGTATCTTTGTATGAAGAACCTGAAAAACCTGATGATCCTTTAGAGTATCCTTCTGTTAAAACATGAACATTTAATGAACATTAGCATATTAGCTAATAACATTATTAACAAATAATGTCTTGTGCATAGCAACTATTTCCTTAATCATAATAATAGATACGTTCGCCAAAGAATTGGTACTATCACAGAAACTGATATGGAAATGGATACGTTAAGGAAAGAATTAGAGGATGCAAAAGCTAAGATTATTGAACTGAAGACAAAATTGTTGAAGTATGAACCAGATGAAGACGCAGAATAATTCAATCATAAAGTTTTAACGCATAACTCAACGCTAGTCCCTTTTGGACGCTAACTTCTTGAAGAAGTTAGATAAATTTTGTGCCTTATTACAGAAATAGTAATCTTTTTGAAGATATCTTAGGACATAAGATAAATTAAATTTTGTTTTGAACATTCCATTAATCATAAATCTATATTTAATTTTTAACATCATAAAAGTATAGACAATTGGTTCTGCAGAAAATTTAAATGTATCTACAAATAAATGACGTAGTTTGTAATGGAAGTACAAAAAAGGACATGTTAAAATAGAAGATAATAATTCAACTAAAATTTTGTTTTATGTGATACTTCTATAAGTGTTGTGTATTATTTTTTTTATTATTTACTGGTTGTGTATATTTTCATCGTGTGAGTATCAAAACTAGTTTAAGCTGAGACATTGTGTAGATAATATAAAAGACATTATTATAAGTCTACGAAACAACATGTTAAGTTAGAATTCAAATGTATTTCTGACAATATACATAAATCTTGGTGTAACTAGCTTATAACCTAAACGTGATTGAGTCCTTTATTCCATTGACATTCTCTGACAGATTTTTTCATTCACAGGCGCTTTTCTTGACAATGTAAGTAACCTAGAGTAACAAAAAATGATAACATTACAAAATTATAAATATCGTAACATTGATTCACATAACATCTCTGAATTTTAAAATAATTACTTTTTAGGTTTTAGGCAATCGTTGCAAATTAGATTCATAATAAAAAGAAAAATTTATGTCGCTTTACTCGTGGCTGCTTGTCTGCGTTTCACTTCCCAATTATGAATGCGAGCCATATTTACTTCTGTTGTCGTAAATTGATCTCTGACAAAGTCTAAATCATGTTCCACGTAACCCAAATTTCTTTTTGCTGCCTCAATGTTCTTTGTCAACATTTCTTGTGCGTCATCGAGAGTGTATTCTAACATTATATTAGCTCCTAACCATAGACACACTTTGTCAGTAGGTGGAATAACAGCTTTCGCATAAACTTGTTCTGACAAAAGAAACTGCGTCTCTAAATCTTTGCTGTTGTTTTTCTCTAATTGTAATTTCTTAATCATTTCCAGTGCTCTCTCTAGGTCTGGAATTTGTGCTTTCAACCGTCTCCTCTTGTTAACCAAGTTGAATTCCATGAATTTATATTTACTATGGTTCTCATCCAATATCTGCAGTACTTTGTCTGCTGATTTATTTTCCGGTTTTGCCATAAAAGCGTCGACATCGTCCTATGATGTAAAAAATTACAAGTGAAGTAATTACGGGTTCAGTTCAGAAAATTTAAATATCATGGTGTCTATTTCTTTTGTAACCATATAAGGTTCGCCGTGTAAAACAAGCGTAGTTAAACTATTATGTGAAGTAACATTGAAAAACTAAAATATCACTTTTACGAAATACAATGCTAAGTAAGTATACTGAAATTAGTCCTGTTTTTCTGTTTGAAAGAAATATTTATCGGCAGCCATAAGGATTGCCACTCCATAAAAACATTCATTATAACAAAATGAAATTTAAATATATAAGAATTTCATCATAATAACAATTTTATAGTAAAACGTAATAAGAATCATTAGTCATTACATTACACTTACCACAAAGTCTGCCTCCGGTATTCCGGCATAGGACTTTTTCTCTTTATCCAGCCCAACGTCGGCTTTATTGTCACCGTCTTCCATCTTGGATTACTCGAACAAATTCTCATAGCACGTGATCATTTTACATGGTCGTTTTTGTAGTTCAAAAAAATTTTTAATTTTGTTATAATTTCAATGTGCATAGATGCATTTAAATATTTCCGTTCGTGTCTAATTAAGATATGTATATATATAAGTTGGTTTAAAAACAAAAGTTAAATGTAGTTTTATTTTTCAGTTTTATGTTAATTTGTAACGCGAGCCTGAAGCTAGTGTCCTCTAGCGGTAAACTACAATAACACCAGAGAGGAAATTCTGATAATACTATTCAATCTATACATCCATTCATCCATGCATCTTCTATATATAAAAAATTATTGGAACGGTGAAATAAAGAGTAAACTAGAATGTTTTCGAGTAAAATTATTTAAAAATAGTTCTAATATGTTTTTAAAGTCATCTAGTAAAAATCCTATGATGCTGAAGTGGAAAAAATATTTATTCATGAAAGAAAAATTTTTTTAATTAATAATGTCATGTCAGGTGGTTCGACCATAAACGAATAAACGCTTAAAATAAAGAATTAGTATTAATTGTTACAGAAAAAAACCTGATGATGTCACGCGAGGGAATAGAATAAGAGTAAAATATACGTTAGCAATTCTACGCAATTAGGTAGCGCGGAAAAAGTACTTCAACTTATCTTCCTGCAAGACGCGCAGATGAAGATCAGCTTACAAATTAGAAGCAAACGAAGAACGTATCCAATTATGCCGAACTACAAGAAAAGACGTGGACTTCATCCTGGCAACACGCAGCTGACTAATCAGAAGACATCGAGACGATCAAAAAACGCAAACCCCTAAGTCAGCACTTTTGAGAAACAAAGGACTGGCCACATTATAAAAAGGGAATCAACGACTCAAACTCGCTCAGTCAAATTCAATCAGTCCAGTCATTTCAGTTCGCGCAGTTCAAGCAAATAGTATAGTAGAAATAGTAAAGTAGTAGTATAGTAGTAATTCCGCAATCCAAAGTTCGAGAAATCAATTGCGAAAGTACTGACGTGAAGTGACTACCACTTGCGTGCGCCCTTTAAGAAAACACCAACTCGGTAAATTAATATTATTGTTATAAGCGAAACACTTGTAAGCAATCTAGTATATGCGCTAGTTATATAAAATCTTTGCTTGTAAAATCAACCCCCAAATATCTGATTCAGGACCTTTAGTTTCCGTTCTGCCAACATTCGGGCTTGCCATTTTGACTCAATTAAAGAAACTATTTTTCAATCCTCAATTCTAAATTTTTTTTTTGGTCGTCCCAGGTGGGGCGGATTATAGTTTTCCTGCATTCAGATATTTAGGGGTTGATTGCGAGCCTCAAAATGGTCCCAGGTGGCTACTGGGAGCGGTCGGTAATGGCTCCAATGTCGAGTGAAAAAATCTCGTCGGTGAATATGCATTTGTTCGAATTTTTCCGGGTTTTCCATTTTTTACAACTAGAATTTGTAACCACAAAATTGGAAAAAATAAAATACATGTTAGTTACATATTTCATGTAAAACAATTAAGCTGTACGTTCTAATCCTGGTTAAAAAAATAATGTCCGTTCGGTTTTAGTCTAAAAGCTGCTCCGTTCTATTCCATGCTAAAAGACTGCTCGGTTCTCTTCCATGCTAAAAGACTGCTCGGTTCTGTGCCATGCTGAGGCTGAGCGATGTCAGCACTATATCGAGAACGCTGAAAATGCGGGCATGTGCACTCTCCTATCTTTTCTGGCTATACCTCGTCTGTGCTATTTGGATAGAGTCGCTATTTCAGATTATGCGATACGAAACAGCATAAGGTGTCTGTCTACTCCTACATCTCGTCTGTGATACTAGTTATACAATATTATTTTCGACTATTATGGTAGGATGTGACACAGAAATGGTTACGGATTGATCTACTGCTATACTTCGTCCGTGCTTTTAGTAATTTCCGTTCCACGGTAATGTCGGTCGAGGCATTGGTTGAAGCTACTTTTGATTTATACCACAGGCTTAGTAGAGGTTACTTGGTAAGGTAGTAAACTGACCGTAGTTTCTCTTTCTTTTTCACTCGCTATCCTCTTCTACGTCTAAAACTTACTGCTAAATTATATTGGTATTTATAAAACAATTTGTTTATACAATTTAATTCTCTGATTGGATCGATGTCACAATTACAAAAAGCTATGAGTTTACCTTATTATTTACCTTATTGTATTATATCTTGAAAAAATAAATTACATAGTCTTAAAAATGCAATTAGATACATTCTTCCAGGAGCCACTCAAATATTAAGAATAAAAAATTTCAGTATCAATCAAAATCGACAACCTTTTCCTAATATACTTGTAGTATTCTATGCTTCATTATCATTATCAACTATTTAAAAAGTGAAAGGGATAATTAATGATTTCATTTTGTAATAACTATGTAGAACACATACTATACATTAATCGCCATCGTTTGACGTTTAAATATACTATTGAATTTAATTGCATTTAATTTAATTTCGCAAGAATTTAATTACTGAAATTAAATATCATTACTATGAGACACGAAGCTAATTTATTTTCCATGAAATTGGCCTCTGTTTGTCTCGTGAAGCTTAATATAAATAAATAACATGCATATATTTTCCGTATTATAAATCTCAATAATTGTTGCACTAATTAACACCATATATTGCATAAAAAATATCTTTGTTACCTAGTATTGACGCACTTGATGGCACGATTACTCGAAGAAACATCATAAATTAATCTTAAAAGAGAATTTTCGTGTAACTAATTTACAAAAGCGATATTGTACTTTCTGTATAAATAAAAAATACAAATTTCGGATTCTATTCAAAATCAGAGTCAGTCTACTGTTATATCGTGAAACCGGTTTTTTAAAGGGGGTATTCTAATTTTCAAGGCTTTGATTTTGGTCCAATCTTTACGAATTATTATTTTAATTTTTTATTGATTTAAAAAAAATTAAAAACTAGAATATCCCCTTAAATTGGTATGCAGTATAACTCATAAGCTGATTGACTAACTAATTTTAATGAGGATAAAACTTATTTTTGTTGTTATATATACTTCTGTGAATTGTAGCCAAAATTTCACTTTTTGCTTATTCTTATTTTATCAATTGTTAAAATCCAATTTTCTTTCAAACGCTCTTTAACTTGTCATTACATAACTTCTAGAAAATTTATTGTTTTTGACTTTCATATGCGGTGAGTGATGTAACACGCCAATATAAATAGTTATATCCGCAACAAATAAGAGGAAGAAATTAAAATAGTAGTTAATTAAGCGTGATCTTCGTTTCAACGAAATATGCTTTGACATTAATAGTTGATAATTGCCTGAAAAAATTCATACTTATTTCCTGTTTTCGAGTTGTTACACTGGAATCCTCCCCGCATATAACTCATCAATAATTTCTATGAAATTTTGTATGAACGTTTAAGATACTATATAAACTTTCGTTTGTTCTATGCTATGAACGCAATTAGATTGAACAGTTTTTTTTTTTAAGATACAGCAAACAAATTATTCTTTTACCACAGTATGTACAAATTATTGCAGTTTTTTAATATTAGTGTGTTTTTGTTATTTTAAAAACATACAACCCAAGCTTCATCATAAAATCAAATTCGTCGAAGTTTTGTTGAAATGATAAATATATTTTTATGTTTTTGGCGAAAATAACTCTAGAATGATTTAATACTACAAGGTGAGGGACCCAAGTACTGTGCCTATATTATTTATACTTATTTTTAAGGCATAATGAATATTAAAAAAGACATAACATATATACTTAGCTGATTTTACTTGAAAAATGTAATATCTCTCATTTAATATTCAATATGCCTTAAAAATAAGTATAATTAATATGGGCACAGTAATTCGTACCCCCACAATAATTGGGTCCCTTTCCCTATGTTGATTCAATATCTTAAAAACATTCAATAAACGAAAGTTTACACCGTTGCTACGCGCAATTACGTAAAATATAATTTAATTTCGTTTAATTTGTTAAAGCTAAGACATTCACGTTAAATATGTCACAAATATTGTAACATTTTCTGAAGTCTAATTCGCCATAAGCTTATCATGTATTTATCATACATTGAAAACAAAATTCTTTTCGCAATCTTTGCTAGATACGCAACAAAACATGCTACGTCATCAAGCGCGTGAAGGTACTACACGTCTTCTTAATAAATAAATCTCTCAATTTTTATAAATACATTGTATAACAAGCTAAAGGTTGTTTACAGAAATGATTTGGTTAATCCAGCCAATGAACGCTGAAACTTTCACATAAACGCCAGGAACATCCAATCTTCCACAACCGAAACCCCATGAAACAAGTCCAGCCAATTCAAAAAATCCATCGTCTTGACACACTAAAGGTCCTCCTCCGTCTCCCTAGAAAATACAAGATATCAATTACAATTTTATTCTTTAAAAAACCTATAAAAGTTGTTAACCCAATTGGGAAAGTGTATTCATGTTACACAAGTCGGTTGTGGCGAACTGTATCAACTACACTCCCGAACAAAAAAAAATATATAGCATAATTTAAAATTTCTAAAATATACTTAGAAATGTTTAGTTTATATTCAATATTCAGAAATATTGAATATTCAGCGAATACGCATATTATTCGATAGAAATTATCTGCCACGTCTGATTATGACCAACCAATTCTACTTCCTGCATATACTATAGCAAGCGAGCCCAACGGATCATTCAATTCGATTTTCTCGAAAACAATTTTATTCTTTATTTTCGGATTTGTTTTTTGCTAAAGATTCACCCCCCTCCTGTTTGTGCCACCGACGCTGTGGATATGGTGTATATGGAGTATATGCCCTGTATATGGTGTACGAGAAGAAGACGACACCCAAACATAAAATTTTATCAGCTAGTAATGAAGTAAACTTTTAGGACAATCGATCTTATCTTATAAAAGCGCTGCTTACATTGTTATTGTTATTATTACCTGACACGCATCATTTCCCTGTTCGCCACCGGCACAGAAGCTGCTGGCTGGTAGAATGAAGATCTTCTCGGTAACTGCATTTACTTTTCTTATACATTCAGCATCGCTTACAATTGGTATTTCAGCTTCTCGTACCCGAAGAGGAATGGGACCGGCTGCCAGAAAGTGTTGTAAATTCATGAATTAATTCGTTATTTATTAATTTCTAAATATTGTAGAGGTATTATTAATTTTTAACCCTAGAACTCTTGGAGTGAGTGAGTTTATGAACCCACAAGTTGTAAAAAATACAAACTTTCAAAGAAATCTCTTATAAAAAATTTCAAAAAAATTCTGAAAAATTATTTACTGTCTTTTACATGTATTTACATATATAGAATCCTCTATGTGGAATCCTGCCCCGAGTTGAAGCTATTCAGACACCTCGCGATTCTAGGAAGTTTTAGGGAGTTTGTACGGAGAACTGTACCTTTTGACCTTGATTTTAGCGAACATGTAAATCCGTACCTTCGCCCATATATCCGTAACCAGTGACGGTGCATCGCTTTCCAGCTGTATGACTAACTCCGCGTGCAGGTAAACACACAAGGCAAACACCGTCCTTGAGCTCTGCTTGTCCATGAAGTTTCAACAGTGCTATGTCGTTATCCAGTGTCTGACTATTGTGATTGTGATGAATGTAAGTGGTTGCAACTCGTAGGGTTTGAGCGCCAGGGCTCCCATACTTTCGTGTCAAATCATGATCTCCGACCCTCACGTATATCGCGTCTCCAGATCTCACAATGCTATAAACAATCGTTACATATTATAACAATTCAAGTAACACATGTTTTAAGGTAATCGTTTCAAACAAATTTTGTCCAATATTTCTGAAGAATGATCATGCAAAAACTAGAGATATCTATTTATAAAGGAGTGTTTAACACGTTTGCTGGATAGAAGACAAAAACGTGTGAAAAATCTTGTCAATATTTTTATTTTTATAAGAAAGTATTCTTTTTTGGGGGGGGCGGGGGTTCTTTGCAAACTAGATAATTGAAAAATTTAATGGATCATCTGCGATGAACAATTTCTCCAATAACCCTCCATTCTCGCGCTTCCGAATGACCGCACGCGTTTCTCGCAGCTAAAGACCATCGAAAGCGGGGTATAAGTCCTGGGGGCTTTCTGTTTATTTAATTTACTGGTTTTAGGCCAATTTTGATCCATAAGCAGAAAGTCCCGGAGTTATAACCACGATAGCGTTTTAGTTTACAGTGCGAATAGAACTTACTTTGTAACACAATGCGCTGCTGTAAGAACCCACTGTGTCCCAATAAGTGCACCTCCGCATAGATACTGATTGAGCGAATTGATTAAAGCAACTTGCCAACACCATTCGTTTGCGTCGGCATCCTCTCCTCCAACAACGCGTGCCCCTCTTTCCAAGCTACGTGCCTGGACCGGTCCGCGAGAAGTTCCTTTGACACCACATACATACTTACTGTATACAGGACTTCTCGTGGTTGTCGTCATTGTCGTTGTTTCATCTGTAACATCGATATCACTATAATTTTATATTGTGACGTCGCCAAATCTTGAACGTCCCTTCGACGTTATTTTGGGGATTCGCTGGACCAGTCCGGTTGCGTGGGTCAGGTGGGACTATGAGGCCCGAAAACATCGATTTCGGTAATTTTATAGTCGCCAGATGAGGGAAAGGAGCAGGAATTGAGGAGAAGAATGTACCCTCTCTCTGCCAGTACCGGGCCAGTCATGTGACATTGTGGTACAGACAAAGCGTGGAGGAATAGCTCACGGTAGGAGGAGCAATTACAGTAGGGGAGCAAGTCTTGATCTGGCGACTATGGGGCCAACTACCGATGGTGCGGTGCGAGAATCCCTGGGATGTCCAAGGACAGGCCTGCCTAACAATAGCCTGCTCGGCGAGCAAGTCCCCACCATGTCCAGTCCGACTTCTCATGCACATGCACACGTACATGAATGGTGGTGGTGAGTAACCTGCTGGTGCAGCGGTCGTGGATCTCATGAACATGGTGGGGACTGACTCGTCGAGCTGGCTAAGAGGAGAAGCAGCCACATCTTTTTCGCGAGGCATCGTTAGGCAAGCCTGTCCTAGGACATCCTTACTGACAGCGTTGTTACAGCAAAGGTCAAACTGTTTTATTTCATAGCTTACACATCATCGTTGTGAGTGGTGTCGTGTATGGCCTCGACGTAACGTACATCGTATCATTTCTATTATTCAGAACTGGTTCGCTCGAGTTTCCACCACTGAATTCTCGAATCAACGATTTCGGTGCGCAACATTGATGTCCTTGTTTCTTGCATTTGAATAAGTTTGTTAGTTCAGCGTTTCCTAAAAGAGAAATAACGAAAAATCTTTTCCCCATAATTGGTAGTTGCTTTTTAAAAATATGTACGATCTAGGACGAAGAAACACTTACTGAAACAAGTGAAAGACAAGTAAGAGACGATACAGGAACCAGGACATTCTGGGCGAGGATCCGGTGGCAATAAAACCGTCGTAATTGGTGGCCGTGGTGTAGGCTTCGGCCTCGGCCTTGGAGTCTGATACGAAGAAGATGGTGTCACTACGTTTATTCTCTACGTACCAATGTTTAATTTCAGTCCTTTTTAAATATGGATTATCCGTTATCATACTTGTCATTGTTTATTTATGCTTTTGAAATGTTACATAGCAGTGGTTCTCAATCTTTTATGCATTGCCCACCCATTGGTGATCCATTTGAAGTTTCGTAAGCAACTATTTCTGAAACTGCAGCTCAATTTGACATATTATTTAAATAAAACCTACCCTGCTTCGGTGCGAATGTATTACAGTGTGGTTACGAATCTTGAAAAATTCTCTAGGTGGACCTGTATGTTTTTATCTTGGTAGGTGTATAGCCTATTTTAAGACGATTTCATTGGCCTGTGATATCGTTTTCGAAGGTCGTTCAAGATCATTTGTTGTCGTTGAGGGCAGTGTTTCCCAACCTTTTTGGATTAGCGATACGCTTTTAATTGAAGAAGGCGTCTATAACACGCTATAATTTTTCAGATAAGCATGTCTAAGTAAATACAGTAGTGCACGATTAAATTTATCTTGAATGTACACGGTTAAATTTGTACGACTCAGCCCCATTCTTCTTCCATCAGTCACGAAAGAAAGGAGACCTGCAGGAGGCGCATCCTGTACGCGAGAATTTAACTGCTGGTCCCCGAACTGATGTAAATTTAAGAATGCACTACTGTACATTCTTCTCCCTTCGGTCAGCCAGTAATAAAAAGATGAAGGATAAACGAAATTTGTAAAAGTAGCTTATCCAAAACTCTTAAACATATTCAATCTTGCTGTGACACACTTATGTTTCGCTGCGCACAGGTTGAGAAACACTGATCCAGGGATTAATTAAATCACTGCACCGATGTCCAAGATGATCCTGCTGTATACATGAGATATTGAACAACTGCTGGAATATTTGACACAGATCAATTTTAAATGGCAACGAATAATCTTGAATGACCTTCGAAAATCGACATATTGCAACTTCAGATGAATTCGTCGCCGAACAGATTACACGCCGACCTAAATAAAAAAAACTACGTGTACAGTCTAACATTGTTGAACAATGAAGAATTTTTGAACAAAGTTACATACACTTGACATGCAGTTTCATATTATATAATCGTGCAATTTTAGAAAACTTTCAACACAGCATCAGAAATGTATCGTGTACCGAGCGTTGAGAACCACTGTCGTAGGGAACCGAAGAAGTAGCATTACCTGCGGCGGGCTTTTTGTGTTGTCGCAACAGAAATGTCCAGATTGACAGGTGGACGTCTTCGGTATTATCACATTTGGACGTTCGCAGAAGGCTGCCATGATTCCTAGCAAACAGAATCCTGGGCACGGTTGCAGTTTCGGCTGAGGCGGCTTCGTCGTTGGCCGAATGGTTGTTGTACTCTCCTAATTGTTTCATCAAATTATAAAGGGACATTCGATTGCTATTACTACCACCACTACCACTACCATTAATACGCGCTACTAAAAAGCCTAAAGGGAAATAGCTAAATACAGAATGCCATTTTGTTTCTCGAATATCTTTTTCCTACATGAATCCTAATAGGTAGCTTCTTCCGGCAGTTAAGTTGCTACGATGTCTGTTATTTTGTTACCGTTTTCAGGAATGCATCGATGACACAACAGGATCCGTCATCAGGACATTCGGCTTCGCCATCCACCTTGTCGCAAAGAATAGCGAAGAAACCGCTGACACATTCACCTTTGCACGGTTTCTTCGGCGTGATCTTCGGCCTTATCGTTGTCGTTGACTGTTTTGTCATCGGGATGGTCGTAGCCAGTGCGGTTGTAGGCCCGCTCGTCGATGTGGACGAGTTTGGTTTCGCGAACATGAAGGACGAGGATCCTTTGTGCACCGTGCTAACGCCGGTCTTCTCGTCGAAACGGCTCGAATTTGTTCGGTCAATTACCAACAATTCTGGCGGCGGAGAATCCCCAAACGCGTCTCTGGATACACAGCATTTGTACCCCGGCTTGCATAGAGTGTCTATCACCAAAACAGCGTCGCAGTAATCCGCAATGCTCTTGGCCATGCAAATTCCGGAACATGCTTTCGCTGCAAAAAAAAATCCCCGTTCAAGAAAACGGACATACCGTCGACCCGAAGAGTTCTGTTAACACATTGCTGACCGGCAACTTTTCTGAAAATTTACCTCATGTGCCCGGCTTAGCACAGCTTATCACGAGTTTACTCGTGACCGGTCGTCAACGCTCGGCCACGAAAACACGAGTTAACTCGTGACCGGTCAGCAATGTGTTAAGAAATCTGTTAACGCGGGTAGCGACAGTCGACCTGAACGCCAGATGTCCAAAATAACGAAGGGTTTGACCGGCCAAAAGACGTTAGCGTCTTTTTTTTTGTAACACCCGCATCGAAACGCATGAGCCTCCCCGGTTTATTGCACCTAACTTCCGCCGGTCATTTCTAGTAATGGGATTCCAATGCTCCCAAAACCACCCCCGGACACGCCATAGCGGGCCATAGCTCTGCCATAATTCTATTGTACTATTTGTAAACATCTTCACCGCCCATTTCTCCGAATTAGTATTTAATCCAGCGCACGACTGAATTCTTCTCTCATTTACACGAGTTGTATTCTAATAAATCGCGTTACACAAACTCTGCATTTTGCACATACGATACGTATGTACAGTTCCCCATTTATTTTATCTTGTATTGTTTTATTATATCGTTATAAGATTTATGACTATTGTAACGAATGTCGGAAGGGGTGGTGCCGACTCAGTCGGTATGGTGGGATTCCTCGAATGAGCCCCCTGAATTTTGGTTCCTTAACTAATTATCTATTTATTGATACTGTGCGTCTATGTACACAATGTATAAGACTTATCGGAGGAGATCTCTTCAAAAAATAGAATGCAAAATTGACATTCACCCCTTTTCTCCAAGGTCAAATATTTTATTGCATCGCATTATACTCATCGCGAGGAACAAAAGTCTCAAACCCGAGGCTCGGCTCGGCTTAGGTAACCGCACACCCCTAATCGAGACTGGTATGTGGGATAAATGTGGACCTAGCCTAACAGAACGCGGATTTATGCATACTAAAAGCGTTTGTGCACACCAATGAAGTATATGTATAATCTACTTAATTTTATGAGTCTTCTAATAATAACATGTAAAGTCCTTCATCACCGAATTTCGCTGATCAGAAGACTACTTTAATTTGCAGTCAGTGCGACAATACTGCATAAAAGTGTGATTAAAAAATCATCAAATAATTGAGATACATCGTATCGTATGTATTTTGTTTTTCTTCTTGGACGTTGCATCTATCACGAGTAGGTATGTTCGTAAACTGTCATAATGAAAGTCCGCGGTAAACATAATGCCATAAAACTTACAGAACTAATGTGTTGTGTAAAATAAAAGGTACATACGCAACGTCTTGTTCACTGTATCCGCCTGACTATCCTGAAAAATAAAAGAGGCATAAATTTATTACACGGTACCTTCGACTACGTGTCATAGATACATGTATATAGATGATTCTATCAACCAAAACGAATCATGTATTAAGGATGATTTTTTTTCGTGAACCAAATATAAAGCAACTTTTTTTTTGCATTCTCATGTGTAGTTTTCAACAAGATTAATTCTCCGACTTCAATGACCTTGAAATATGTTGTCAAAGTCATCATTCTGAACAACTTTTTCCTACACATGCTACCGCCGCTTTAGGATGACTGCAGCAATCTCTGCCTTTTCCGAATGACCGAATTTGTCCATCATGGCGACAGACCCCCCCCCCCTCAATGTAACCCAGACCTAACAAATCTTTCAAAATGTCTTTTACAAATATCTCGGAAACTAAGTCGAGCGGTAGTATCATGTATAGGGAAAAGTTGTTCAGAATTATGACCTTGACAACATGTTTCAAGGTCATTGAAATCGAAGAGTTAAAAATCCACCAAATAACTACTTATCAGCTAATAAAGCCAAGAAACCGTGCTAGTCGAAGATGGTACCCATATCTGCGAGCGATCAACGGGGATAGTCATCGAGAACGACCACTCATACCATTTCCATAAATTGCATAGAACCGATTAGAGATAATTCACATTCATTTTCCTTCACCATCTTCATTCAAATAATCATCAACGAATTAGCACACTTCTGACATAATATACACCTATACCGACACTCCAAAAATCCATGACACAACACATGAGTCACAAACATTCATTTCGCTACAGTCTATCTACGTGTCCTCGCCGACTTCAGCCTATACTGTACCTAGCCTAAGTGTCATTTGAAAGTCAATAGTCTTATAACATGACCAGGTCGTAATGGTCATACCATTATGATAACGTTAATAATAAACAAAATTGGGATAAATAATACATTTAGACCTTGACCTTGACCTTGAGATGCGGTGTGAAGTTCACCCTTCTGAGTAACCTCCAAGGGATTTTAGACGTCGCTCGTTTTTTCTTTATTAATAAGTTATTGGTCGATGTTTTTCGTTAATAATTATTGATTTTGACAACTACGGAAAGGCTATAGCCGGGTTTGGGGGTCAAATCGGCCCCCGTCGGGATTTTATTCTAATTTGCACCCATCGATAGCCTACCAAAAAAGATACCTTTCAGCCAAGTTTTAGCCCTATAGCTCATCTGTAAGGGTAGTTATAGCGGAAAAACGAAAATTCAGTTTTTGGCCCATTTTCCCCATTTAATGACAACTTAAAATTCTGAAAGAAATCTGACACATGTCGGACACCAAACCACATACTTTGAGTCGTTTTCAGATTTTTCCGTTGTAAACGCTGGCTGTAAAAATCGAAAAACACGAAAAAAATCGAAAAAATGCAGATTTCATATGGAAGTTTAAAAGCGACTAGAAAAAAATTAATTTAGCAATAAGATATTGTCCTAAGTATTATGCTCAATTTTTTTTCAAATCCCTGCGATTGGTGCGTCATAGTAGGAAAAAATAAAAACCACTTTTTTCGGCGTTTTTTCCGTGGAAAACTAAATTATAATTATCGTAAAAGTATATTATGTAATATTACACATCCCTAAGTTCGGAGAAACATTGCGCAGACTTTAAAAATTGCGTAGTCATTAGTAGTTAATTAATAATGATTAGCAATTAATTAGTAATTAATTGTTCATTAAACGCTAATTAGCCGCTAATTAATTGTTAATCAATCGCTAAAGTAGTGCTTAATTAATTATTAATTAGTAAATGATTAATTATTAATTAGTAATTAATTAGTGATTAATTAGTAAGTAGTAATTAAAATCTGAAAACGACTCAAAGTATGTGGTTTGGTGTCCGACATGTGTCAGATTTCTTTCAGAATTTTAAATTGTCATTAAATGGGGAAAATGGGCCAAAAACTGAATTTTCGTTTTTCCGCTATAACTACCCTTACAGATGAGCTATAGGGCTAAAACTTGGCTGAAAGGTATCTTTTTTGGTAGGCTATCGATGGGTGCAAATTAGAATAAAATCCCGACGGGGGCCGATTTGACCCCCAAACCCGGCTATAGCCTTTCCCAGATGTTCTATCACTTCGTTGCGGAGTGTATGGTACCATGTACATTCGAAAAAGGTTTCAGCTTTTCAGATCTTGACCAGATAGAGTTCTTGTGATAAGTTCGTAAAAGTTACCTACGTAGAGTGATTTCATGAAAGGGTAGAAAATAGCTAAGTAGTGTCGTCTTGTTCACTTACAGAGGTAGTTTTCACCGGGGCCACTGACGTCGTAGATGTTGTAGTTGTAGATGGTGGAGGTGTGGTGACGTTGACAGACGTCATCGCCGTTTTAACGGTGGTGAGCATCACCGAGGTTGAACTATCATCTTCGAGAGGATTCTCGGTAGATGTTCCGGTACCGTTTATCGGTGCCTCGACGCAACATCGCATGCTACTAGGGCATTGTACATGCTCGAGTACTTCGTAGCATAGCAAGGTTGCGAATGTGTGCATACATACTCCTGGACAGTCTGCACTGTTAGCTGTACTCGTTATAGAGTCTAACCAACCTGTAACATACCAAACCGGCGTGTTATCGAAACAATGTCTCTTTGATATAGAAACTTATTTGTTTATTTGCTTAAAGACGTTGTAATTTGAGTAAACCAACAAAAAGCATATTATAATCGTGGACTTTTATAACTGTATGCAGGTTACAACGTATAAAACAGGTCACCTAAATCTCCCGCTCGCTTAGCATTGGAGGCACTATAATCTGGTCTCGCTAATTTCTTTTTATAGTTGGAGACGTACAAAAAATATAAAAGTCATTCGAATTGTTTTTAAAAGAAATAATATATATTACTGTATTTAAATATAGTCGGATGGGGCATTTCATGGCCAATACAGCATTCTACATTATGAAAGTCGTTCGAGGTCATTCAAAGTCAACTACACTAGAAAATTGTTTAAAAATACGTAAATATTACGTACTCGCTATTAGGACAAATGTTCGCAATGACGACTTTGAACATCGATAAAAAATTAATAATAGTTGGGTAGAAAGATTAATGAAGGGAAAATTAATTTATTTTTTACGCTCAAGGTCATTTGGAGGCCAGAATTGTCTCCCGCTCAACACTTCCCCTTCCAACTTCCTAACGAATAAGTTTAGGCCATAAGTATGTTAGTACTTTTATCTAGAGCACAAGAAACTGCATCGATTGATGCAGTCAAAAACATAGGCTTCCATTTAAAAATAAGTGCAGTTCCATTTTTCTGATGCACCGGTGCAAAAAGTGCATAAAATTAGTTGCATATTATGCACCGTCTGACACCGTTCAACTTTTACTTATAACATCTCCTATTCTGTTTCAGTTATGTGGGACACCCTGTATGTCATGAAACTTCTAAAAAATAGCGCATTTTGTCGTAATTTATACAAAAAATAATTGTTATACAAAAAAAAATTGTATTAATATACTTCGTGCTTAATATTTCTGCAGATTTTATAGTTTTGGAAAGGTATGAAGCATTTGAAAAATAATAAATTAGTGCATGTTTTAAATGGAATTTCATATGTCGACCATCTCGATGAACATTGTAATTAATTTTCTAATAAATATAATATTTGAACACTGTCTGCTGTTATGAATTTGAAGATGACGAACGTTTATCGTTGCTTTCAAGTAACAACAATTTTACCGGGTTTTCCGATATCCGAGGAAAGTTGTTATAATTGCTAATTGTTCATATAATAAAATAATTGTTACATAATTGTTAAAAAGTCACCGAGCACCGTACAATTGTGCAAACTTGAATGAAAAGCATCATTTTCTGAATATTAATGACTAACTAAATATAATAACATAACAGTGTGACAAATTGATATTTAACCGTTTAGATGCAAACAATTCTTGTTGTTAAACGAATGATCGCAGTCAGATATTGAAAATCATGAATTTATAGTCTAAGATTCATCGTTTCTTGGGGGTGTAATCTATCTATGGGAAATAATGTGCTTACCACTATCACGCATTCCCAACATTAACTGTATATCGGATGCAGGTGCGAAGGTACCGTGCGCCGACAGGAATTCCTGCATACGTAATCCTATGCTCTACTTATAAAACAAAATGATCAAGAATGTCTAAACTTAATCTTGATATTCTTTGCATCTTATCTTAGATAGAAGAAGACTTTTCTCCGCTGATGCTTGATCCACGTAGAAAAAGGAGAAACTGTTGTACAGTCATTTTTTCGTCAAACATCATCCTAAAAATACACGTAAACGTGTCTACGAATTCAATGCAGATTTTTTAGCAAGGTTACTGTATTGGTAAGTCGTTGAACTCGTCGTGACGTTAGCGAAGTACATTTCTACGAAATTGAATATTCTCTCCGCGCATTTACAGCATATTTATTCACAACTACTGCTCTACGCCTTTTGCAAAAATTTAAATCCAATCCATTTATATGTATTTATATTAATATTATACCTACTAATCATATTTATTGAATTTTATATGTATATCCATATTATATATATATAAAATTCAATAAATATGATTAGTAAGTATAATATTAATATAAATATTTATGTAAATGGATATATATATGTGCCAAAGTCCGCCTATTTTTGTCGCGTCCTGATTGGTCCGTGATTTTCATTAATAACTTCTTAACGAAGCCGCGGAGAACATTTTCGTAAAGGAAAAAGTTACTTCAAATAACTCGGGAATCACCCCACTTAAGAACGTACAATATTTTGGGACACCCTGTACATATTAGCTTTATGAACTGTTAAATACAACTATCAATAAACTTTCCACCATTTCGTAGACAAGTACATTTGTTATTGCGAGTTGTAAAACAAGTATTGTTCTCAATTTGTTTGTCATATTGTTGTCAAATTTTATTACAAATAAATAAACAAATAAATAACCAGTATTTATTAAGATTAATTGTAAAATAAGAATAACAGATGATTATGCAAATTGATAGGATTGAAACACTACACACTGACAATGAGATATTTAAGATACCTATTTGAGATTTCTTAACTAACAATGGATGACTAATAATATATAGAATACATTATTTTCAACAAAATGTGCCGAGTGCGAAAATTAAGAGTTAAATGCTAATTGTAAGACCGAAAGCCGATGAAAGTTCGGTAAAAGTGATAAATACAGTCGAGCTATTTCCGGCGTGCGAGTAAATGAACTTGAGAAAATTCGCACGGAGTCTTAACCACCATAGAGTTTCTAGCTGTGTTCATTTTGGCAGGCATAACGGCCCAAACAAACATAACGGTAGTTAATTAAACAGCTCGGCTCCGTCGCGTAGCCGCGTTCGGGTATGTACACGTGCCTCTTCTAACGTAATCGTTTAAGACCGAAGGCCAATGACAGCCGTAAATTTCATTTTGTATTCATCCACGATACACGCCACACACTACTCCATTTCGAAATATTTCTGAATCGTTTGATCGTTATTGAATTAATTTTTAATCATGTAGAACTCCGATATGCTATGTGTGTACTTTCGTTCAAGTATTTCGTTTAATTGTAAGTATAAGTAGATTTATCATTAACAGTGTTTCCTAACAAATTGTACGAGTTTTCATAGTATTTTTACAATTATAATTATATGTATGTATTATACTAGTATACTATACATTAGTTACACACTATTTATTCTTACTGAATCTATTTTTACAATAATTATAATGGTATACAGTATACAGAAGTTATTCTGCTTCGACTGTATCGTTCAGTTTTCTTTTGCTCTTATTAATAAATTTTATTAACGGTTTATTATTATTTATTTATTTACAAAATTTATTACAATTTATTTATTTATTTTTAAAATTTTCTTTACATTTCTTTTCATTTATTTATTTATTAATTTCATTTTATGTTGATATAAAATTGATGTCATTATGTCAAACGATCAATGCAAATGACCACGCTTATGCACGAAGAAACTTCGCGAACTGTTGGGAGAGACAACTAGTGAGTGAGGAGGTAACTTTGTTTTGTTTCGTTCTCTACGTATCGAGAGCAATTGGTAGCGGTACATAATTTCGTGGCAAAATATTCCCCTACAGTCATACATCTAAACATACACTAGATATGTACAGGGTGTAAAGAAATGTTTGGTCTTGGCTGCCATAGGCATATTCTACATTTTCGGGTCGAGGAAGATCTTTAAAAAAAAGTTGTTGCGAAATTGTCCTCCATCTTGAATTTCAAGGTCAAAATTTTGTTCATTGTCATTATGCGTAGAATATAATGCAATAAAAAGAAATTTGATCTTGAAATTCAAGGTCAAGGACAATTTAGTAGATGTAGAATACGCCTATGGCAGCCAACACCAAACATTTCTTTATACCCTGCACATACAGCTACACGAATCTACGTAACAAAATTAAGTCGACAAAAAAGTATAACGTCTTTTCGTTTGAGATCACGTTCTCGAAAAAAATGAGTTTGGAAGTCTATTGGATTCGCGCGCTCGAGTATTTGCAGGAAGTAGAATTGTTTGGTCATGAACAGACGCGCTAGCCGTTTCCTACCCAATAGCACGCCTATTCTTATCATTATTGTTCTTATTATTATTATTCTCGAAAACGAAACCTTAAGCGAAGAAACATTATAACCTTTTTTTACTCAATTTTTTCTGTACATTCACCTCCTTGCGGATTTGTACATCGGTCACACCCAGTATAACTTCTTCCTCAATAATTTCCGCCACAGGAATTAAAAAATGAATGGATAATTACGAGTATACCAACAGTAATAATGGGAATGAGAATGATGTTGATTAAATAGAATAGCTATGATTTCGTCTGCGTATAACAGAGTGATTACGTCTACCAATAATTAACACATTCACTACCGGTGATTATTCCATAATATTTTAAAGTCAATTCTCCATAGCTACAGACTTTATAATGGACACTTCAACAGCAATTTTAATTGTGAACTAACAAGTGGGCCCCGGTATCGTCGTTTAATAATTTCGTTTTGGGATTGTAATGTAAAAAAGATTTCCTTTTGGTACAACACAATTGTTGAAATTCCTATCACGTAATAGGCTTTCAGTAAAATGTTAAGAATGTGAATCAAACGAATATCAATGAATAAATGAAATATAGCTGGGTAGTTAGTCAACCTAAATATATATTTACACTGTTTGACAAAAAGATAGAATAGCTTTGTAGTAAAAACTGGTAAGAACACATATTCCATGTTGTCGTCAGTAGTTTTTGGCATGTATAACAAGCTCAAAATTTGAAAAACTTTACGAATGTGAGTGCAGATTTTGTACAGTTCCGTCTCGAGATACGGCACCAATCTTTGTTTTGAGGACATTTCTATCACTCTCTTCGTCATTTGAATTGATTTTCATGTTTATCAAAATTTCAGTCAAAATAACTCCGAATCAAAAATGTTTTGTGTTTACAATGAAGATTAATACGAATGACATAAATATTTTAATGTAGACGTATAATTATGAAAATTTCGGGCAAAGTGATGGAAACGCCATGGAAACTGAACTGGCACAGATTGTACGGCAAAATCCATTTTGTTATCGATTATGTTATCGAACGTATCCTGAAATGGTATGTTGGTAAAGAAATTTCAGTTGCAATTTCAAAGTGAATTAAAATTATGTAAATCTGTATGTGTGCTATCATTTCGTCGCACAATGTGTGTAAGTAGTATCGCCACACGGTTTTCAAGTTCAGCAACGATCTTGGCGCGACGATGCGCGACACGGCGCGACGCGTCGCGGCAGTGAACTTCAGCGTCATCCGCATTGCATTGTACGAGTCTTAACTGGGACAGTCGCATCCAGATACTACTACCTACTATTGACTACCTAGTACATACCTGCCTACTACTACCTACTGTCTGTACAAGCGTACACAGCGTACGTTTCCGCACGCCAATTTCTATTTCTCGAAACCTCTTCTGCTATGAACTAATTTTATTTACAGCTGCTACCCACTACCTTCCAATTACTCGACTTTAACTACTAATTAACGATCGTAAACACCTCGTTTAATTTTGTTCGTTGCAATTCGAAGGTAAATCATTTAATAATTTGCACTCAATCGACAGAGAAAGCATCAACATAGATCTTTATCGAGTTTATTTATACCTTTGTATTAATAATAAATCATTCATTATGAACTTAATTAATCGAGAAAAAAAGTAATAAATGATAAATAATTCAGCATTTTTTAACGAATTTTTCAGTATCAACACAGTAGTTAAGCTTCCTTCCGATATGTTACAGTAAAAAGGCTATTGATAAATTTCCGCTAACGATATGCATATACTTCTAAGAGAGTAAAAAATGTTTATAAAACACGAAATTGTAATTACATATTTTATATGGCCATTACGTGTTCGTCGAAATTTGTCACAGACGTGTACACTATTAGCAAGCAGATTTGGGCATTATCCAAATATGTGATTTGAAAAGTGATAGTGAGCCCTTCACGAGCAACCACAGGGCCGCTTATGTCCGGAGCGAAATTTCACTTTTGAATTTCTTTCTTTTCGATATTCACTTTTTCCCGTTGACGCTTTAAACGTTTGACGGTCCAAAGATTAAAATAGGGACTTCAATTTGTATTCCAGAATTTGTTTTTGATTTTCTGGAAGCCTAGAACCGTAATAAAAATTATTCGTAAACATATACGACCCAGTACTCAGACGGCGCGGCGTCGATGAAAATAAGGTTACAGATGGAGGATTGACATAATAATGTATTATTTTATTTAACGACATGCTATTCGAAATAATCAATCAAGTGTTGTTTGCAATTTATATGAAACAAATTTTCATTTCTCTTTTCCAAATAAAATTTCAAGTACTCTATTTCTATCGTGCCGGCATACGTACAATATAGTGTGTCGCGGATATTACGGCTGAACGTTAAATTAAATAATTAATTAATCAATTAAATTAAATACAAAATACCGATATTTTTCTTATTTATCAAGTAATAATGTACTATTTAAATACGCTCAATCCTGTTAGCTAACATTACTACTATACGTATAGAGATTTCCTATTTCGTAAATTTGAATGAAACAAATCTCAAAAACAATAAGTATTTACCGATTCGGTTCTGTGTCATCTAAATATATAACGAGAAATTAATTTTTTCTCTCTGACAGTTCAATAAATTGACTATAACATGGCAGCATTTTTTTATATTTTTAGTGTTGTATATTTAGATTTTATGCACTTATAAGAAAAAATGGATAGTAGCAATATAAAACAGTAAAAGCGTCAGAACCATCTAAAGATATTGATACATTATTGCCAAATTACTAAAATTAGTATTCAACCCCTTGTTTGTTGCTCGTGCGATAGAAAATTTTTATTTAGCGCAAAAATTCGCAGTCTATCTATAACTACATGTATTTTCGCGTTACCAATTTAAACAATTTTTTATTTTAATCAATAATAGCACACGTAGAGATTCTATTTTTAAAGTTTCAGGCAGACATTCAAAGTGGACGGTGTAGATGCAGCTCATACATAAAACAGCAACGCGTCGCGCAAATAACTGTGCCTACTGAAAACTCGATTGAAAAATTGATATTGGATATTGGACAGATCGACTTGAAATTTTAACCGTATGTCAAACAATCATATTTCATATTTTTTGCTTAATCACCAATAGTTCCGGGAATTTTTTAAGCGAAATGAAATTGTTATCACCTCTCTAAAAATAAGTTTTATTCTTCTTTGTTGGTATCGAGAGATATAACAGCGTGTGTATACAATAAAACCGTATTGGAATTTTTAATGTTTTGCGTAAACTCGAGGGGAGATACGTATCGCGTCAACCGCCAATGGAACCATTTGTCAATAAATGAAACTGACAAAAATTTGAGTAACATGACTAGATAGGTACAACAGAAACGTAGATTAATTTTTTTATATATATAAATAGAAAAGGAAAAGGAAAGAGAATTCGATCAGAAAAATGTACCTGACAGGAAGCCGCCAGTCAAAGGATCATCGTCTTGAGCAATCGATCCCGTGAGCATGAGAAAAAGGACGATGGCCCCGGGGCCTGTTCGCAGTATCATCTTCAGCAGCCTCCCACGTTCGGGTCCAGTTCGCTGTCTCTGTTCCCTCTCGGTCGATTCGAAGCGGCGGCCGCGGAACAGTCGGAAGAAGATGCACTGTGTCGCGTTATCCAACAATGTACGACAGGTTCGAGAGCACGTGCGTGTCAAACTACTTCACCGCGAGAGTTCGGCAGCCACGGTATTATGCGAACCCGCATCGCCTGCTTGGCTTGTTTGACTGACTGACTGACTAACTGGGGAGGTACCGGGGCCCACTTGTGGGTCAGGGTGCGGGCCCCCTCTTTTACGATTTGCTCGAGAAAAGGAGAGAAAAAACGAACCCGGAGAAGTAGAGAGAACTACACCGACCTCGCTGGGAATCAGTCAAACCGTGCCAGAGAGGGGTAGGGGATGGGGAGGGGGAGGGGATGTTTGTGAATATTCGATACACACCGGAAAAACTTGCATCTTTCGGCTATCACTCTCGTCCTTAGCTTGAGATTCGTTTTATTCTCCGCCTTTGGTGTCGTTAGAAATGTTACTTTATATATATTTATCGTTTCAATTTGAAATGGCTCTTGGCGACTTTCGTGAAAGGATTTTGATTAAAATTAGCAATTGCTATGTTTTATTGTATTCACCGCAAGATGACTGTCTGTCGCTGTTCGTTTCGGCTTTAAATCTATTTTATTCTCTGCTTTCATCGTTATCTTACATCATTGTTATTTATATTTGTAGTGACTCATACAAATTTTCACAAAAGAATAGAAATTTACAGTTATTACATTTACATGCTACGTTTACTTCCAGAAAGTTTGAATCTTTTAACATTGCTGTTGCCTTTAGCGACAAACCAATTTTATCCTCTGGTTCCAATGTTCTTTCAAACATTAATCTACTGCATATTCTTTATATATAATTGTAATTACGGTTATTAACATTTATATTTATAATCTTTCTCTAGAATGACTTGCACGAATTTTTCTAAAGGAATAATAAGAAAAATTAACAGTATTTTTCACTAAATTAGTAAACTAAATTTAAATTTTTCACTTAAATATTCACTAAATTTACGATTTACTGTTACGATTAATTTAAATATGAAACTCCTGCACAATCTTTATGATTATTAATATTCACAGTTATATTCTTTGATTACTATTGTAGTCTTTTCAGTTATTATTTTTAATTTATATTACTATATTTTTCGATTTTACTACAATCATCCACAAATTTATTTATACAACACATTTATTTATTCTGTATTTTTTTGTACTGTACTATATTTACTAAGTTTTGTTATATTCAAATTCGTAATACTTCTGTATTAGAAATTTTGCAGAAAAATAATATTAAAAATTTACAATTGGTGTATTCACTCTGGTAAACTATATTTTTTCAATGTTACTATTGTTATATTACTGTTTTCTAAATTTGACTATAGCGACTTACGCGTTCATTCAGACAGTTGTTGCATACATTTGTTCAAAGTACATATGAAACATCGAAATTTATACTGAAATTGAACAAAATACACTGCAAAAGAATTATACAAAAAGTATGATTGAAATAAATAAGTGTGACAATTATCACGCGTCATTTTTGTTTGGAAACTATACGAACGAAAGTGTGAGACTGTACATTCAATTACCGTTACTATATTTGGTAATATAATTACTACTTTCGCAATTCGTTATTACAATAAATACAGATCAATTTTATTTGAGTCGATGTAATGTCTACTGTCGTGCCCTATCAAATCTCTTAAAATATCGATACATCTATATTAGATTTTTTGAAATAGTTTAACAAACAGAAAGAACGGTACTTTCTAGTAACTTTTTTTTTCATTTTAAATATACTCCACATAAAATAATGAACAAATTCTTAAAATAAGGTGATACCGCTTTATTTATTTATTTACTTATCCATCATAAAAAACATATGAAGTTTATTTTTCAATCAGTTAGCTAGAAAATTATTATGATTACTGTCTCGTATATTTTCAAGTTATTAATACTGCTACGTACAAAATTTGATTACTTTTCTGTTCTATTAACATTATTAGTGTTTATGATTACCTGTTATCTTGATTATAAAAAACATGTTAATATTAGTTGTCAAGATTCTATCCAGAAGCTAACAATTAGAATCTTACAACTATTGTCTCGTGTATTAATAATACTATTGCAAAGGAAACCGTCGCAGCTTTTTTGTTAACATATAAACAAATAAACAATTCTTGAAATGACTATGTGGTACAGTTCGATTCTTTACTCTGTTTACGTCAATTCAAATTATTTGTTGGCACGTCTTTGTTGTGTAAATTGTTCTTAGATATTTTTTCGTGTCTGTGTCGCTTATGCTAGAATCTCTTTTTTCTCTATATTCTTCCATCTTCGCACTGTTCTTCCTCTTCACCTCTCTCTCGCTCCCCTCCAGTCTTTTTTTCTTTCGTTCCCTCTTTCTCACCGTGCACGTATAGATGTATATGTGCACGACTAGCGGTACTTTACCCGTAAATGTACGAGATACCGTACGATATTTCCCTTTGGAATTCATCGTTCTTTACGCAACGGTTGATCCCTCATAATCATAGCACAAATTCAAAATATTTTCTATTCCACAAAACACAACGAAATGCTAGATGCTCTGTAAATGTTAAGTTTGTTGCAGACATTAACGATACGCTTGCAACGTTTGAATTAGACAAATAATTATTTCAACGAATTATTATTTAATATTATTTAATAATGTTGCGTAACAAATTTGAGCTTCCTCTTGCGATTCGATCACAAATAGGTCATTCTTGTATACTTTTATGCGCTGAACACGAATCCGGAAGTCGTTTTCCTCTATCCTCGACAGTTTTCGAGAACTTCGATTTTGACAAGAAATTTAAGTTTCAGAATTTTTTCTGTTTCAACCGTAAAATCTAAACGAATGATCCTAGTATAAAACGATTTTACATGTAGACTCTTTTAAGTATAGCGGTGTACTTTTTTTTATTACAAACGTTCATATCTAAATGTTATATCTAAACATGTTTGAAAAAATTTTTAAAGAGTCTATGTTTAAACACGCCAATTTTCCTGGATATCTTTCTGTTTAGGATACATTGGATAGGTTTCCAGTCGGTAAAGTGTTAATAATAAGAATACTTACGAATATAAGAATACTTAGTCAATTGATATTAAGCAAAACAAATGGGAAGATCAGTTAACTCATCATAGTAGGAAGTGTAGTATTAGTCATAGTGAACATGCCATCAGACGAGTAAGAAAAAATAATAATTACAGGGCAGATGTTCAGGCAAATACAGAGTGTTCGACTACAGGTGGGAGAAAAGAGGTGATTCTCCATAACTGTATAAGACAAAAATGAAGAATAAAAAAAATTACGATTTCGACTTTGTTGTCTAGTTGTGAACAGTTAAAATAATTGAAAATCCGCCTAAAATGCGGCAACCCGACCAACAGAAGTGTACGTTGCGTACGTCATAGAGGCGCGCGACAGTCACGTATCAAGTAACAGATACATGGTTATCTTGGTTGTCATTTGGGGCCCCAGCGAGGTGAAAATGTTTTAAGGATTTATAAATTAATCGTTGGACGTAAACTGATAAATAAGCAAATTTAATTATCAATTCAGATCGGGTGTAAAATGTGATAACAGACCTGTATAGTTACAAGAAAATGAAACACAAATTTAGTTCAGAGTGATGTAAGAAGTTTACAATTATTTACAGTAAACCCAGATATGAAGGATCCACCAACGTAAATTTTTCTATACATTCTATCAACCATAAAAGTGGTAATGATTTTATATGGGACATATTATATTTCACACGTGGTTCGTCTTTTCCCGGTACATATATGATATAATGAGTACATTTATATAGAGGATGCGAAGAATTGTTGGCGATGTGAAAAGGGATAATTATTTCTTTTGTTTTTACTTCTTCTGGATCTGGTTGCCTTTTTAGAATTGTTCCTTTGCCATTTTCTACAAGTCTCTCTAGACCATCTCTTGTTAATTGCATTTCATTTACATAATATGTACTTTTTGGTTGTAAAGCAAAATAGAAATAACATTGATCAAAAAGACCAGGATTCTGAAAGCACAAATAATAATGTTTAAAATATCACTCGAATGTAGGCACCTAATTTATGTAAATAATTTTACTTGGTTTTGTGCATTTTCTCTGGCTTTCCTTGGTATTCCTGTAACCGGTGCACCGCTAATTTCAAACAATTCCAAATCCATATTTGATATATCATCTACATCCATAGCTATTGGAAACCCTTTTATATATATAAAAATTGAATTATAAATGAGCATATAAAATATAAATGTAATAGAAATGAATAATTTTTCTGCAACCTTACATTCGCTGTTCAGTAACCAGTTTCCACGCAGGATTGCCATCATTACATCATATGATAGTTGCACTGTGTTTTGCTTATTTGCTTCCACTACGACATGAGTTGTCTGTGCTCTAAAATATGATTTCGAGGTAATGTTATTTATAAAAAGGATTTAAAACATATCTGACTATATTGAAAAACATATTTATAGAAAATGCTGATACATACTGATACATAGACACAACTTTAATTTTATGTTTTGCAGCCACTTCTAACAGTCTTTTTTTATTTTTTTCTTGCAAATTCGATGCAAATATAGTAAATCTATTCAACGAATGTGGAACCACAAATGACTGTTCCATAGTAGAATTTAAATTTATGGATGTGTCGTTCATTTCACTTCCTTTTTCTAAAAGGTGCCGTATTTGACATGATATTGTATCCTTAGACGGCTCGCAGTAGTCTCTAAAGAATAAATTTCTAGAATAGCAAACTTATTCAGAACAGTTCGAATAAGATTAGTATATTTGCAATATTTTTAATAGCTTTACTACGATGTTGAGTATATATTTTCATTATATATAAATTAACTTGATAACTAAGGTGATTTTTCACGTTTAAACATTTACAAAAATATAATATAAAAACATAAGTTGACTGTAGTTTATGCTTTATACCACTATGGCTACTATGGCACAATAAAGTGACAGAATTATTGATCACATTAGGAAGAAATTGTTGAAAAGTTACTTGAATTTCTACTGACATATTCGTTAATACACTGTGTATAGTATGAACATACTTTTATACTTAATATTGTTTAAATATTGTAATTGATTTTGAATTACAAAATTATTTGCAAACGTAAGTTGAACTTAAAAGTAAGTTCATGATGTGAACATACGTATAAACTAAAGAAGTATTCTTAGATCAAAGAAAATAGCAAACATAAATAGTGATTTAACTAATCTTCCTTAGTTAACAACGGTTAAAAGCACATTTAAGTCATATTTATCTAAGTACATAGGTTTTTTTCCATATCCATCGTATACATCTGATTTAGCATGATACTGCAAAAGTAATTTCGTTTCTTCCAATCGTTTATTTCTCACAGCTTCATGTAATGCTGTTCTATTTTTTATCCCTGGTGTATTAGGCTGTGCACCAAATTCTAAAAGCATCTTACATATATCAGTGTACCCTGCATCAACCACTTCTTGCTATAAATATGCATCATTAATAAGAAATAATCATTGAAATAGTTATCTTAAACAAGTTGTGCACTAAAGTGTAATTTACTAATTTAATAACTCACTAACGGTGTCCAACCAGCATTATCTTTTGTATTCGTCTCTGCACCAGCAGCTAATAAAAGTTTCACATACTCTACGTCATTCTAAAAGACATTCTACCATTACTTTTACTTATTCATATTATTTTATTTTCTTGAAAATTAATGAGAAAGAAACTACCTTTAAACAAGCACTGTGTAATTTCGTCTCTCCTTTGCCATTTTTCTTATTTATATTTTTCTGTGGGACGCGTTTTCTGTTAGATGCTTCAGAATTTATTTTCGCTGGTACTGAAGATATTTGAGTGACACATAAAGAATCTGTCGTTGTATTCTGAAAATCTCTAACAAAATCATATGAATCATATGCCTGTATTGTATATTCTACAATAAATTGATTTTACTTGGAACTGCCAAAATGCATGCATTTGAAAACATAAAAACGTATTCTTCGTTTTATTGCATATTTTAAACTAGTATTTTATAACTGTTTATGAGCAACCTTTAACTGTTACCACACAGATGTGCTCTAATGAAACATGCGTAGTTGCCCATTTCATACATATAATATTTATTTATTTATAACTCTGTAACAAAGCATTTTCTGACAAACTTTATATAATATTTTTTTCTTCTTTTTGTGTGTAGATCAAACTCTAGCAGTTTGGCCCTTTAAGATTACCATACCCTATATACTTAACTAACAATTCAATGCTACAAAAATGTAACATTATAAATCAAATATTTATTTACATAAAAAGGTGGTTGTCTGTTTTGAAATCCTAAGATGCTATAAACATTTGAGCACAAGCATATATTTGACAAATTCACCTATTTGAAAATCTGAATTTTTTAAAATATGACTAATATTGCAGTATGTATCAAAGTATATAAAATGTTTTTTTTTTATTTTACATACCTTATTCCAATTATTTTAGTAATACTATTGCAGTAAGATGTAAGACTATTAATCATATGATCATTATGAATTTCAACTGGTTGAACGGGTGTACCGCACTTTGCGCATATTGTATCATTTTCAACACACTTTTTGCAAAAGAAATGACCGCAATTGGTAAATGTGACAGCATTTATTGGTTCATGATGACTAAAAAAATATTCCCAATAAATATATATGTAAATATAATATAATATAATATAATTTATATATAAATGTATGATTGAAATTAATACTTGAAAAATCATGCATTGTGACTAAAATTTTTCTCAATATACTACGTACATTATAAATATTTCAAATATATACAAAGTAAATAATAATATTCTCAATGATACATTACCACTTGTTGCATACTAACACATCCGTAAAGTTTTTAAGAGATTCAATAGTATTTTTCCACATAGTATCCATTTTTAATATAATCACATCACAAGAAATTACTTTTAAAAAGTAGTTATTGTTTTATTTACAATCATTCGTGAATAATATAAGGAAATGTTATATTCTCAAAACACAAACCTACAACAAATTTCGCCTATAATTGTTTGAGGTTACACACATTAAATTATAATATATTACGTGTATATGTAGATATGCACATATGTGTATGCACGAAAAAGGATTTTTTTATTATTCATATAAAATACACTGCCAAAACAGGAAGATTCTAAGAATATAATGAATATGAATGCGTATGTAATTAACAACGCATGCGCAGTAAAACCAATTATAGAAAAAGACGCAATTTCAATTCTGCAAATATTTTCTGTAGTACCTCGATACAAATATCTATTTACTTGAAATGGGTTGAAATAAAGGTATAGCCACTATAGCCGGATAAGATGATTAAAAGTGCCCCTAAAACAAATTCATTTTTAATTACACCATTCGATTGGGCTCTCAAAGAAAAGTCTCTATGATAAGTTTCAATCAAATCGGTACTCCTACCACGAGGATAGTTATAGGGTGGACTTGATGAGTGAATTTCGTCTGTTCAGCTCAACAAAAAATTATGAAAATATGTATGAACATACATTAGGTAAGCATAAAATTGCCGATTTTATATCGAAGTTTTTAGATGACCACGTTTAACCACATAATGACTCATCGTGATTATTAATGTCTATTTTCCTCAGATTTTTCGGATTAGGAATACGTTTGAAAAATTGTGAACCTCCAAAAATTCGAAAAAAATGCATTTCGTCTTGAAGTTTCGGAGAAACCAGTTTTTTAGGAAATATATGAAAGAAAACATTTTGTAGACAATACTTATGAAAAAATGTCTTAAGACGTCATTTTCCATTTTAATAATAAAATATATAGTTTATAACAATTCAGAAAGTACATTTATGTATATGTACTTACTTTTAGTCAATGCATTATTTTAATTATCAGTACATTTATCATTCATCACAGAAGTGTTATATAATACTTAAAGTAATATAATACTTAAAATAATATTTATATTTAAAATAATATATGTATATAATGCATTTTAAAAAATATTAATTATTAAAAAATTAAATAGATTAAAAGAGATATTAGTAAAACAGCATATAAATTATGCTATAGTTATTGTTTCTTGTAATTGATCATAGGTACTGCATTCTGGTTAGCCCATTCAAGAAAAAACTCTTGTATTTGAATTGCACATTCAATCATAAAAAGACAATCTCCTTCAGCACTGTGTGCATTTGTAGGATCAGTCCCACAAATGTGTTTGTACACAGTTGTTAATTTAAAATTACTTGGTTTACTATTTACAAAATCTAATCTTCTTCTCCCTTTATTATCTTTTATCTTCATTAAATTTATACGAGAATGTTTGATCATTTGATTTTCAGGTGTTTTTTCATTAGCTTTTTGTATTTCCTCATAGTAACTGGTATCTGGAGTATTATTAAAACAAGTTTCATTTCCTTTGTTTTGATCAATCAAAGTTTCAGTTACAGTTACAGTTGATAATGTGTCATTCCATCCATCATTAGACCATGTATCAGTATCTTCATTGTTATAAGAAGTAGATGCATTAACTTGTAAAGCACTGGCTTCATTTAGTAAATTTTTATTCAAGAAGAAATCTTTAATTAATTTCAGCATATCAATGCAAAGAATTTCTTCACTAACATCCTGCAAAAGAAAAATCAAATTATATAAATACAAACATATTAAAATGTTAAAGTATAATATTATATGTATATAAATAAATCGTATTATTAATACTATTATCTTTTTTACCTCATTAATATTTTCAAGTTCCTTTAAGAATATGGGATAATCAAACCTATACCCATTATAAGCTACAAAACAGACTGGCGCTCTAAATTGTTTTATAAAATTTATGATCATAGCATGTATTTCGCAGGTAAAAGGTTTAACATCTTTTAAATTCTGATCTGACAGGCCTAAAATAGAATACTTATGATTATTAAGTATTAAACTGAAAACAAGCTATTGATTAAGTACTATGTAAACCAAAGTATTGGTTTGGCCAATAAGTCCATGCAGTTTTTTCTGCTCAACACAAAACTTCTTGATAAAATTTTTCCATGCTTAATTTTGATACGTTTAGAATTTCAATACAACAAAGGTAGGAAGAACACAAATGAAGATCAATTTTATAAGAAATTTAGCAGTACCTTTATGACATAAAAGAACTACATCCATAGAGGAATTGAATATTTTATTTTTCAAGATTAAAAAAGTATTTTTGAAAGATTCCAAATTCTTGAGAAGTGGCGATTAGTTTGCTCAAGACCAATAATTAAAGAAGGAAGTGCTGTTTTAACATGCTTCTTAGCCAAAAACACTTTTTTTGAGAGTATAAAAAATTTTTCTGGATGACGTACTAAAAATTTCAGAAATCAAAAAGACAATAATCAGAAATGATGTTATTGTGATTAGTCTATTCTTATTGTTCTTATTGTCTATTCTTATTGTTTATGACTACACTGGATAAGATCGTTCTCATATGATATATCTTTATATATATAAAGTTCTAACAATTCCAATTTGATTATAAACACAAAATTTAATTGGATTAAAAGAGCAATCCTATGTATAGTTATAAAGATTAAGCTATGTTATGTTTCATATTAAGAATAAAATACCTGTTTTTATTTCAACTGCTTTTGGAATATCTTCAATTGGATTTATTGGTAGAACCAATTTACTTAAAACTCGTGGTAAGGTTCCTGTAGTATCAGATATGGCACTTTTTGATACCGCTATTAATGATAGTTCTGTGATTTTTGGCATGCACTTATTTTTAATTAATCCGGTTGTTTCCAGGTCAAAAAATATAAATGTGTTTGACATGTTTAAACAGAATAATCTAAATAAAATTAATCAAATAAATTAAATTAATCAAATTTGTTAAATCGTTAAATGACATTAATGTTCCAAAATGAATAAACATAATCTACTCATGTAAATTTATATCTAATTTAAGCTACATATATTATAAATGATACAATAATTCATTGTACAATTAATCAGCACAAATGATTTCTGCTGAAAAGATTAATAATTATATTTGCAATTAAATATGAACTCTTAGTGCATGTAGCAAAAGTAAGGAAATAAATCTATTAATGACTTAATGAATTCATAACAAATTAACTATCACCAATTTCGATAATTTTTTAACATTCTACTAAGATTATCACCTCGCGTAATGAAAGCTTTTATTGACGTTCGTCGTTTATTAAGAAATGATTTTCCGGAACCATGGAATCTGAAGTACTCTGTAATATCAGCTGACGTCAGCGGATACTGGTGGATACTGACACATCCTGGTGATACTGGCGGAGAGGATAGATAAGTGCTCACGCCAAGGTTTTGGGCGTTCCCGATATAGTACTGACATCTGCTCAGCCTTAGCATGGCACAAAACCGTGTCGTCTTTCCTGGAACAGAACCGGGCCGTCTATTAGCATAAAACCAAACGCACATTATTTTTTAACCAGGATTAGAACGTACAGCTTAATTGTTTTATATGAAATATGTAACTACTAATATGTAAATTTTGTGTACAAAATCTCTAATTGATATAAAGTAAGAATAATATTAATAATAATGATACGTATTTTATTTTTTTCCAATTTTGTGGTTGCGAACTCTGGTTGTAAAAAATGGAAAACCCGGAAAAATTCGAACAAATAAAGATCTAAAGCATACCCGTATTAACGTGAACATGTATATATGCATAGTAATTTAAAATTACTAATTTTATACAATGCATGAACACAGTGGTCCCGGAATTTTTTTTCACCCGTGGGAAAAACCGAGATAAATCTCGAGAGGTGGTCTTCGGGATTCGAAGCCGGGACAGACGCTAATGCTAACCGTAACGCTTAGCGCGCACGGCTATTGACTGTCCCAAATAAAGCTCTAAAGTCATCCAGTAAAAATCTTATGGTGTTGAGGCGGAAAAAATATTTATTCATGAAAGAAAAATTTCTTGAATTAATAATAACAGTAGCTAAATATATGAAAAAATTTATGATAGTGTTGATGACAATAGCTCATTATTAAATTAATATTCTGGATGGTCGCTTTTAAACTTCGATATGAGATCTGTATTTTTTCGAATTTTTCCGGGTTTTCCATTTTTTACAACTAGAGTTTGCAACTAAAAAATTGAAAAAATAAATAAAATACGTGTCATTACGTATATTACACTTAATTTATGTCAATTAGAGATTTTGTACACAAGATTTACATGTTAGTTACATATTTCATATAAAATAATTAAGCTGTACGTTCTAATCCTGATTAAAAATATAATGTGTGTTCGGTTTTATGCTAAAAGACGGCCCGGTTCTGTTCCAGGAAAGACGACACGGTTCTGCGCCATGCTAAAAGACGGCCCGGTTCTGTTCCAGGAAAGACGACACGGTTCTGTGCCATGCTAAGGCTGAGCAGATGTCAGCACTATATCGGGAACGCTGAAAACTCTGGCGTGAGCACTCTCATTCCTCTCTGTCTGAACCAGAGATCCTCTCTGTCTGAACTAGAATCCTCGACATGAGATTAAAAATTCTATCAGCAACAGCGCCATCGTAGAATATTGGTTCCACAATATAAGTTCTGCATGATACAGTAGGATGTGACACCCAATGGAACGGGGGTCTAAAGCCCACCGAACGTGAGACAGAAAAATACATTGGATGATTGGTCTACTCCTATACCTCGTCTGTGCTTATGGGAATCTCGTATCCATAGTATCAGTCTCGTAGTCTCGTATCAGTGAGTTGTTATTACATGAGGACTATATTTATCATTTAATTTTAAATTATATTTAGGAAGTGAAGGCAGAGAATGGCGGTCTTCATATTTCAGGGTCAGAGTTTCCCATCTGTATATACGCGCTCCGCGCAATATTACATCAAGATTGATCAAGATGGCTTCTACTGTGGTCGCTACAGCGACAGTTCGTGCTGTCAAAAGCAGAAAAATTCTTCCTACAAGAGCAGCTCTTACTTTAGTGAGTAGATAATAACATCTAATAATTTAGGTTGCTGTGTATGTCAATTATGTATTTAGTTTTTGGCAATATTACTATCAAAATGGATAAAATTGGTGGATTTTAGACGTTGAGGTTAACAGAATATTTGTTTTCTAATGAGGATCACTGTTGTTACAATTATCTATTTTTATTTCATCCGTATATTATTTTAAAAGTATTAATTCAAACTACAAATTTCTGAACGATAAATTTTACAATTTTATTTTGATGTAATGACTTAAACGATGGTCGCAAGCGGTACAAAATTATGTTACATGATCGTATTTGATTATAGTGCGGCTCTGTTCTAAAATTTCTTGTATTATAGGTTAGATATATTATGAATTAGAACATATATGACTGCATTTTAATTTGGAAGGGTGCACCAAATAAGGCTATAAATAAGGCATAAAATTAGGCTATGACATGTAGACAGATTTTCAAACTGGCTGTCAAATATATATATATATACCATAGCTCTCCGATGGATGTGATGTCCTATTTTCAAGACAAGAGTTGCTTTAGTAAATTAAAATTTGGTGATATTTTGCATATGCTCTAGCCTCTAAAACCCTCATGTGCCCTCATCTATTGAATTGAGATAACTTCAAGCAATTGATAATTTCAAACAATTTCGAACTGACATTTTCTGATTTTGTATATAAATAAAATTGTAGAGTGCTTCTTCAACATCCTATAGATCAATACATAATACATATAGGAAAGTAAAGTAGTAGAGAAACAGATTAAAATGAAAAGAAGGTTGGTTATAATACACAGTACATTACGTTTGTGCTAGAACAGTTGTAATTCTTACTTCTTTTTTCTAACACCCTCAGCATGAAATTTCATCTACCGTTAAATGAACTAGAACGCAATAGAGTTTTAATGGTTTTTAATGGTTTCCTATAAAAGCACTCTGAGACATGGCTATGTGGTTAATTGTAGGGCACTGTCCATAAATATGACTTTTACAGTGCTTGTTGCTTTTATCTAAAGAGATTTTGGAATGACTGGTCCAGCAAGCTAAGAATTGTTGATTTGTGTCTCGTTTATATTTCACACATGACTGCATTTTAAACCAAATGCATATACATAAATGTTTCAACAATTCCGGTAATGGTTGATCTCTTGAACCAGGATATAACAGCTCATGACTGTTATCCCTAGACTTTGACAGGAAATGGTTAATACAACAAATGTTTTTTTGTTTGTTTAAGATGTTCTCATAGATTCAGTATGAATGTTATTATAAGGTAGTGACTCAGAGAATGTGGGAAGTGTTTCTGAGACTGATGCAGGACACTAAAATAGGAGAAGAAGTTCATATAAACATATGCCATGATCTGGCAGATGTGTTGCCAGACCAGCCAAATTGAAGGGAATACAGTTATGCTCTCTCTGTCATTATTGGATTAATTATGTGACATTATGACATATACACATCACAGACAAAATGTGGCAGAGATGGTAGAGTAGGAGACAAGTCTTAATCTGACAACTCTGGGCGACACTGTCAGATATGACCTTGTTTTTTAATTATAATGTATTTTGTGTTGTAATAATCAAGTGCTGCAACAGCTTTTCTGGATGGTTTAATTTTGGTTATATATACATATATGATTAAGTGGACAGATGGAATATTTTATATTATATAGCAGGAATATAAACAAATGAACTTTTGCTATGTGCGATGTTACTTAGTTGTCAGTAGATATTAAAGTAAGAATAGGGAAGATTTTGCCATTAATTTGCGTAAATGAACTGTTTCAGAGTGCAAAAACGGACTAAGTTATCGTAAAGTAGCTGAAAAATATAACGTTTATAAAACTGCAGTACATACAATTTACCAGAAGTATTTAAAACAATACAGTAGTGTTGTGATTAGTGCGACAATCTACTACACTAATCTTAACATTAATTTTATCATTATTGTACCATATTTATATATTCTACATGTGTATTATTATTCTTTTCATTACAGACATCAAGTGCTGTGAAAAAGATTAAGGAGCTGTTGGAAAATAAAGGGGAATATGTGAGTAAATCTATTGTATTTTTTGCATATATTTAAATTTTTTATAGCTCCATGAATATATTTCAGTAATAGACTGCTAATCGTAATGCAAAATAAAATTTTTTGTACATCAATTGTAACAAATAGGAATAAAATAAAAATTTCTTTTTTTTGCTAATGATTTTAATAAATACAAATAGTATATTGATATCCTTTAATTTTATCTATAACCGATTCAGTAGGGTAATGTACTTATATTAGTTATAAAAATAGTTCATAGAAGATTCATTAAAAAAAAAAATAAATTGTAATTAAAATGAAAACAATAAAAGTGACACAATTTGTACAAATAATTTTTGAGATCTGCTAAATAATAATATGTTTTGTATAAAAGAAGTACTTAATTTTTCAGATAGGTCTAAAAGTGGGAGTAAAACAACGGGGATGTAATGGTCTCAGTTATACTCTTGATTATGTTCAAGAGAAATCTAAGCTTGACGAAGAAGTTGTTCAAGATGGTGTTAGAATTATAATTGATAAAAAGGCACAACTATCTTTACTGGGCACAGAAATGGACTATGTAGAATCTAAATTAAGCTCCGAATTTATTTTTAACAATCCAAATATTAAAGGAACGTGCGGATGTGGAGAAAGTTTCTCTGTTTAATTAGCCTGAATGTATGGAACAATTGTAGTAAAAGTAGATAAACATGAATTGAGTCCAATTTAGAAAGAATATAAATTGATTTGATTTTAAAATTTGTAAAAAACCTGTAATTATTGTAGATTTAAGATTTATTAAAATCTTAAAGTTATTGTCATTTAAAGGTGATAATGATTCAATAGGAAAAGCGATAGACAAATAAAATATGTAATATAATTTACTCTGACTATGCAAAATAGTATATATTTATTTTGTTAGTAAATATATTGTAAATAATTATAGACACATGATGTAATAGTTTATAACCAAAGAGTATATTTAATATAAGTGAATATGTATTTTTATTTGTATTTCCACCTATCAGTATTTACTGTATATTTTTCTATAGTAGTCATCAACACATGAGAATTAAATATTACAAAATTCAACGTACATTATTAGTTTTACGTTTATACCAATCCATTAACGATCCAAGTATATCATTTGTACAAAATTTGTTAATTGCTTTTTTCGTAATATTACTACAACCCAAGTTCACAGAAGGTAAATCAAAGGAAAACCAATGTCCTTCGAATCGAAAACAAACATGAACATTATGCGAACTTACAACAACATTATATGCTTGTATACACAGACTACCAGGCAATATTCCAAATATATTGTTCTTTATACATATGGGGAATATTTTTTTCACTGAAAATATAATATGTTTAGTTTAAATTAACTATCATCTTAGTGTTAAAATTAGACATATTTGTTGATAATAAAAACTTACAGGAAAGATTCTGTTCAATAATGACTGTGTCATTATATGTTACTGAGATAATAACACTAGTACTATCTTCCATATATTTAGCCATTATGCATGCTGTAATGTAAAGAAATATTATTATGAACATTGTTGCAGAAGTGGCTTAATTATATCATAAATATTTATTTTATTGTACTTCTTACTTAGTCCATTTACATGAATAAGTTTCCAATTTAAGTATTCACAACATACACAGAAAAACTTGCTACAGGTGCACGTTTTTTTCTCTTCAATAGAATTGTCGACTGCAAAAGAATTAATTAATAAAAGCATTTTTCTAAGAAATATAATTTCACAATATTTTAAATGTTTTATTGAATATTTAGTATTATATACATGTAGAGATGAAATCATAAACATGTTCATAGATATTAATTTAAATTATGTTATAATAATCTTTAAGTACCTTCATTTTCTGTTGTTTTTTCCATCGTTATAACATCGCTTAATAAAACATAATGTAATGAAGTTACAAATATATATAAACAAATCACAGTTTTCATGTTTTCTATATTTGGGTTTCAACAGCTCTTGGATCGAAAGGTGTTTATATAGATGTTAGTTTGGTAAGAAACACTTTTGTAAACATTAACTTATTATAACTAGTATAGATATTTTTATATATATTTTTAAATTAAATAACCACTTAGTGTTGAGATCATGATAGAGTTACATTTGTCGCAATGAGTGGAAATCATGTGTCCATTACCGCGAGTATTGTAACGAATGAAATACCAAAGACTTCTTCGACCTCACCTCATGACATTCTTTTGTTCTCCGGTGTATAAACATAGTTATTGTTTCATTGCTGTGTTGATTCGTACGGGTGTTCAATTACTAGTCAATCCGGAAATTTTCCGATAGATCTGATTAAAAGATGTAACTTTTGTCTTGATTACATTTTACGCATATTATAAACATCCAGGATCGGGGATTCCCGACGGGGATTGATCGTCAGTTATTATTAAAGTTTATCAATTATAACACTAAATTGTTTCTATCAATTTATTCAGCTCCTTCAAATACCAAACCTTAACAAGATCGATGACGACTTTTGCTGATTTCCTTTGTCGTGAAACCATACTGGTAATTAATTTCAACACTTTTTCTACAAAATTACTTAGATTTTATTTATAAAAGTTATACAATAACGTTACGACCTATACAATATACGTTCATATTTTCAGTTTATCTTACATTACCTCCGTTTGGTTGTTCTTGTGATATAAGAAGCAAGATCAATTTCAAACGCCGCATTTTTAATTATTTTACAACTTTTCATAAAACGAAATACCATCTTGTAGCACCTTGTTGACTTTGTTTCAAAATTCACTATAATATTATGGATAAAAAAATATAGTATTCCATTTCAGAGAACCAAGTTAATCTTCAAATCTCTTCCATTGTTCCCCTCGAAAGAATTGTTTATCTTTTATACTATATTGTCCCTTCTTACCAAACAACTTTTGTGCGGACTTTTTGGAACTAATTTAAAATTTTGAAATTTTATGCCCTCTGAGATATTCCAGTAAGTCGAGCTAAAGTAGACGCTTTAGGTATTTTACGCTTGTCTTTTTATTTTATAATTTAGAGGAACTTAAATGGAATAGATTATTTCATATGAAAATCAAACCATTTTATTATGAATCATCTAGTTAAGTGATAAATGACTTGTTTAGTATGATATTTTATGCGTGTATACTTTTAGACTTTTGTAATGTAATAATCTATCTATAAAAGAGTCATATATTGACTATCTATCAGACTATATAGTATCAACACAGGTCGCAATTTTTCTTTTCTCGTTTCCCGCAGTTCCTCGCATATCTCCTTTATATACTTTTTGTGCCTCGCATGTCTAAAAAGAAATATCACAAATTTAATGTACATAGACAGAGATGCATTGAAATCATATACACTCCTACATAACAAGATAACACAATGTTTTAATGCTGCAGTGCATATGACTTTGAATTTTAATAATTTTATAGGAAAACAATGTTTTTAATTTTTATAACATTTCGAAAAGTTGTTTCTCATGTAAACAGTGTTTTGTGTTATTAAAATTTCTTCAAATGTCAGTAATGTCAATATTGCACCACTTTTTCGTAGTAAGTTTCGTAATACAATTAGAAATTGCTAAGATAACAACAACATGACAGAAAAATAAACAAAATAATGACAAAGGAAAGATATTAAAATTATTAAAATCTTCACTAAAACAAAGGGCAACTTAAATACAAAATCTCAAGTGAAATATTCTTGATAAATGTAAAAAAGTTGTATTTTTCTCACAGTACATGCTACCTATAACGTTTTCCTACAGAGTTCGTGCAATGCTTGCAATATGCGCTTGCACTTATACATTATGTTATCTTTTTTCCCGAGAGTGTATGTAAATTAGTTTGACTAATATTATAATTAAATATTAAATACTTACTTATCGATAATGACCTGTATGCTTTTAAGAAAATCCTGATCTTCCTCATCGATTTCCAAAAAACTTATAATTGTTCTAATCACACTCATTTCTAAATACATTGCAAAAATTTCGATTGGTACTTTATGCGCGATTCTTTGAAAATACGTGGACATCTGTGCAGATATAGAATTTTTCAAACTTCTTCTGGAACTACCAGAAAGTTTGTCCCTTTCTGACAAAATAAAATTGATATTTATATTATTTGGATTGTTATTACTTAAATAATTCTCGTTAGCCGATGTTTTACTTTCAGATCTATTTAAGATAGGTATCGATGTATCTAGCCTTTGAAGAAACTCTGCAACTTCTTTATTAGCTATCTTTTTTTCTTGAAATCTATCCCGTTCCCAAGTGTGCACTCTCACGCCTCCTTTTTCACTGGCTTTTAGGATAACAACTTGGTTGATCGAATGTTCTCTGCAATATTCAAGAGTTTCCTCAACGGACATCAAATCCAAAATTGTAACTTTCAATCCAAAGCTCCAAAATTCTTTCAGAAGATCTATCATCTCTTTTTCTCGACGAGTATTGCCCAGACAAGAAATAGCAACATCGATACCGTATTTACTTTCAGAGGATTCTGATGTCTCCACAACAGCAGATACAAGTTTCTCCAATGAGATACTGATTCCAGCACCGTATTGTTTAGTTTCTTTACTAGCCATTCCTGTACGTTCAAGGATTTTTCGAAAAGAGGATAACATTTTGTCATAACGTCCACCTGCTGCTATTACTTCTCCACATTTTCTTCTACGGCGTTTAACTTCGCAAGTTATTTGATAAATTGTACCACTGTGTTGATTTATATTATGCACCAAGAGCGGAACTATTACTACCGTCCACTGAAAAATATAATAGTCGTTACACTTATTAATGATTACATTAAATTACACTTGTAAATTATAATTAACTCAGTTACTCATATACATAAATTCTATAATCTTTAGGAATTTCAAAATATATTTGGAAATACAGATCTTAAGATCGTTTGAAAATATAATAATTTTTCGTGAAAATGAAGGTTTTTTTAAATAATCATTTTTCAAATCCGTTATTCGAATCATGTCTAAACCTATTATAGTATACGATCTTACCTTAATACCTAATGACTCAATATTTTCCATTACGGTTTCAATTTCTTTTAGTCCTTCTTTAGCTAATGCTGCAGCATCCCCTTTTCTCTTCGTTATAGTTTTCAATACACTATGAATTTTGGCGATAGAACTCTCAGTCTCGAATAAATTGAATAACGTTTCCATGGCCTGATCAGTCAAGCAAAGGCTTATTAGATGTGTTTGTATTTGAAACTTGGAAAACTTTCCATCACGCGCGTCTCGTAGGATTGAATAAATATCTTGATATTTATCTGGATCGATTCCACAGTATATTAACACAGCTTTCAATAACGAAGTATGATTCAGGCGGATGGTAAAATTTCGTTCTTGTAATTGGGGTAGTTCGTTGATGACCTCCCATACAATGTGTATCAATTCAGCTTCCATTAATAAATTATTTGCAGTAGGGCTTATTATGTCAAATGCACATTCATAAAGTTCTCTAGGATGGAAGCCCAGAACCTATGAAATGTAAACTTTATCAATTACAATCAGAACATGATACAATAGTGAAATGATGAGAATCATAAATCGGACCAAACATTACGATTGAAACCACTTCAATTACTGTGTAAATAATTACTTTAATGAAAATTGTTTCAAACAAGGTATAAAATGCATAATACTGGCCAAAGGAAAAAGTATGTTCAGTATAAACAAATATCTGTGACTACCTTCTTTTCTCTGAAAACTCTTTCAATGGCATATCTTCTGATATGCAACACATTATTCCAAACTACATATCTTGCGAAAGGAGCGCGTAAATCATGGGGTATGCAAACAATATTTCCATTACGAGTCATTAATTTGACACTGGAATCTGAAAAACTACAAAACTGACGCGACTTTGGCATCAAAAGCGGCGTGTCTAAATAAACGCCGCCGTGTCTCTGAAAAATTTCAATTACTTTGCACTTCACTCCTTCTTGATATCTTTTCCAAGATAGAAAGTTTACGTAGCCTCTACTAGGCAAATTCATATCATATGTAATATCGTCTGCTGGCGTGACTTCTTGCGTGAAGCAACAAGAGATTAAATATTTATAAGCTTTGCTCTGATTGTTTGAAAGTGTGCGCCGGATCATTTCTTGTAATTCAGTTTCTTCAAGACGTGGGGGAGGTAGGTACTCCGAAGAGAGGAGTTCTTGAGCTGTAGGTCGTTGACTAGGATCATGATTTAATAACCATCTGCAATAACGAATGGATCTTAATAAATTCACTAATATTAAGGATTTAAGAACTGTTCAGGGAATGCGTTCCAATAATGTACTAATATATACGCAAGTATAGATGCTAGATACAAAAACAGGGTAACCAAATTCTGTCCAGGCCCCTGATTCGGCACTGCACTGATGAGTATAACTCGATCTTAAGGAAGACATAATAATACTCATAATAATAGAGAAATTCATAAATGCTTTTGTAGGAAAAAATATTGAAATATGTAATCTTGAATAAAGTGTGTTTAATATTTACCGTAAGATATGAGTTTGTCGTGTCATATCCGACTGCTGCACTTCGGGGGGTAATATGATTTCTTTAGATCGGAGGTTGAGTATAATTGTAATTCGTTCCATTCCCGTTTTCAGTGGCTTATAACACATTTCAAACAATATTATTCCCAGACTGTAAATGTCGACTTTTTGGTTGTAAATGGCTTTCACTGCTTTCGTTGTGAGCTCCGGTGCTACATACAATGCTGTGCCCACTTGTCCTGTTAACGAGCCCACGTCTTCTGTGCCAAAACTGAATCCTACAAAATCATATAGGAAAAAAATTATATTTCTAAATATATCAAAAAATCGACTAATCTTTATCATGGATATTTTCAGCATTATTCGAAATAAAATAAGTTTTCATTTCTCAGTATGTGATTGTCTGAACACATAAATATTATACAACAGTTACAAAAACGTTTACTTGTAAAAAAATGTAATATTACGTCTAAACGTGAGAGGCAGCTCGGATGACTTTGAGCGATCTTGTAAAGGTTTTAGCGGTCGCTCGTTTTTTATTAAAAAATTATGTGATCTTGGTTTTGACACATGTTATCAAGAACACTCTCCGAAATTTGGCGGTCTCTACCGATTTGGAATTGGTTAGGGTTAAGGACGAATCTGATGTATTGGTAACATTTTATGTTTTTCCTTTAGTAATTTGGTATCTAGGTAAGTAACTCAGTTTTCATGCATTCCTGTTAACTATTTGCTATTTACCTTTGTCTATAGTTTGTGACTCTTTATCTACCTCCATAGTCTGTACAAATGTGGAGAAAATGTTTGTGGTAGCCAAACCGAAATCTCCAATTTTGACGTGGTCATTGCTGTCCAAGAATATATTCACTGGCTTCAGATCCCTGTGTATCATGCCTTGTTGATGAATGTGCGCTAAACCCTCAACAATTTCTCGGAATAGCCTCCATACTCTTTCTCGATCCTCATAGAGACCTCCATCAATAGCTGTCCGAAGCGTGCTCTTTTCACAGAACTCCATTTGAATATACATGAACTGTATTTCCCTAGTTGTTTTTTCCGATTTACTTGTATCCTCATTTTCATCCTCTTTAGCACTTGACGCAGATTCTTGGAAATTTGAATCTTTTTCAAATTCTATACTATCGGAAGATTCTATTCTCAACAAATTCCGCATTCTGGAAAGGAATTTACGTTTACTGTTTACAAGCTTTCCAGGATATAATGTAACTGAAATTACTATGTAGGGTTGTAACGTACAAAATGTATGATTTTTAGTGATACAAGTCAGTGGGTTCTGTTCTGATATGAGGTGACTAAACTAACATACCATACCTAATACACTAAATGCCATACAGAAAAATGGTACAAAAAATATTAACATTTTTTAAACAGAATAATCTTGACACATTATATCCTAAATTACTAACATATTTAAACAAAAATTTTGTTCAATAAGAAATACTTTTAGTGAGATATATAATACAAGTTATCGTTTCAAGAATGATTGATTTCTTACAAAAACGCACAATCTTCATCACTGTCAGTGTCACTGGATGCATCGCTGTTGTCTTCGTCACTATCCGGCGGAAGTGTGGCATTTGTACGAGATTTGTATGAAATATTCCATTCGACATCTTGCAAAGGCGGTGCCAATTTTTCAATATCGTCTGTGCCCAGATGCTAAACAATTAATTAATATCTATTACAATAATGCATGTTATAAATAAATGTCAATTGTCGTGTTATAAATAAATCGTGAAACGGTCACAAAAAGAGTGCGTGCTGTCTGAAATCGCTTTACGGAAAAGAGTATTTAAATCTTGTAGTATACATGTACCGTTTAGTGAGAAACTCAAATGGCGTATATCCACCTGGTGGGCTTTCGTTTTTTTTTTTTTTAAAGAAAAATGAGATCAAAATTTTGCTTTCTGTTAAGAAGTATTGTATTAGGTATGCACGATCTCGCAATTACTATTTTATAGAGATGACGCGCGACTTTACAGACCAATACAGTGAAGGTGTAAACCAAAGAACTGCACCTTCACTTTAGCCTACATACTTTATTGCAACCAGGTTGTGATAGACTAGCGCAGGATGAAGAGACTGCTCGTTTCGGCGTTTCTCAGATTTCGCCTACCGATCAAGGTAGTCACTTTGCTACAATCCTACAAAAATCATTTGTATCGGTGATTAACGTGTTCTTTTCACCTCTGTCTATGAATTAACTGTAAGGTAATCTGCCAAAAATCTGTGATTCGCTGTGTACCTTAATTAAACTAATTAGGCTAAGTAACCGTTACGTTAATGTTTCCGCGTTTTCTTTCACACCTGCACTGTGATAATGCTACACTTCGTGTTTGCAGGCATCTCGGGAGATAATGTATGCGTCTTCGCATTTGTCATTACCAATTGTATGCCTTCGCATATCAATTATTTTACGTTAATACTCGAGGGGAGGAGGGCGCAGGGACTAGCCCTTTGTGTATAACTATATGCGTTGCGCACAGAGTGAAGATAAGATGAAGAAGAAGATAGTAAAAAAGACACAGCCGCCTCCGAGCGCAGCAGTTCCTTGCCAGCCATTGTCTCGTCCGGACGATGGATGTAATCTTAATTTCCAAAGCTAATAAATCTATAGTTATTATTGTAGATTGAGTTCTCTACTCAACCTCTCCTTCTGTCGGCCGTTCTGACCGTCCAATTCTGCGGCTCATGAAACCGCTGCTCCTCCAGAGCACCACGAACTCCATAATCCGATTAGGTCCAGCACCACCTCGCGAACCGTCCAAGCGAACAAGCGGAAGCAATTTCTGCAGGCGTGTCCTCTTTATTGAGACTGCGCCCCCTTCCCTAAACAGCACCCTCATCTCACAGATCGGCGTCATGACGCACGAGAATTCGCTCCATTCCGTGCTGAAACGCGTGCAAGGACACTTCGTATAAAGAGCGAAATTAAACGTTTTGTGTTAGACCTAACAGTGTAGCTTCCTGTTACTGTGTCATCTAATCTACGTATTCCGTAAGGCGAACGCAGCTCTCATTCCCTTTACGTCTACCTCTTTTCCGCTCATTGCGTCGATTCTTTTACTTTGTTCGGATGTGCTCGAGAGTCAGTTCTTGGCAAAAAGGGGGTGTCCCGCTCGCGAGAATTTGCATTCTGCTTCCTGAACCGATGCAATTTAACCGAGCACTACTGTACCACAAGATTTATAGTTAGATACTCTTTTTCCAGAAAGCGATTTCCGAAATCGCGCGGACTCTTTTATCAGTTTAAGCTGCCAACGTCGTCACCGAAGTATTAAATACATATTTCGTGGAAGATACGAGATACGGAGATACAAAATTGCACAGCTTTGTAAAATGATGCTATTCCGCCATTGTGCAGAAATACAGAGGGTGGAATAATTATTATACTCAAACTACCATATTGTAAGTTTAAACAAGGGATTTTAGAGTACTGTTAAGTTATTTAAAGCCATGACTATCGTATATTAAGGAAGAATCTTGATAAGTATAATAATTTGGCTACCCACTGTAAGACAAATGGAATTATCACCAAAACGTATAACAAATATAGTGATAAGAACAATATTTACGTTAAGCAAGTCCTTGCTCTTCTTCTCCAATGGCGTTTCGCATTCTTTCTCCATTTCGTCAGTTATAGTAGCACTCTCTATCCAAGAATTATAGTAGCGCACCACGTTCTCATGATTCATGCGTGACAATAGTTTCACTTCTCTGGTTATCTTTCTGTTCAGCTGCTTGTTCTTGGGATTAAGTTCGATTCTTTTGATAGCATAAATTCCACCATCCAGTTTATTTTTCACTTTAAGTACGTCACCGAAGGCACCTTTGCCAAGCCATTCGAGAACCTCGAACTCATTTGTAATTCTCGAATGACCACCCAAAGGTGGAACGTATTGCCTAATGTCTGCGTCAGTTTCTTCAGGCTCTCGATTCTCTTGTTCCTCTCTGCGTGGTATCTTCGGTGGTGACAATGCTCGAGCCAAAGGTGCCTTTATGAACGTATGCTGTAACAGTTGCTCAGCGGACCAGCGTTTCCGTTCATCGTTGATGAGGCACTTGTGTAAGAAATCCTGAAGATCAGGCTGAAACAATCATACAACTTTAGTTTAGGATATATAGGATATATAAATAATGGAAACGCATTTCGCGATCATGGAAATCGATCACGCGAGTTTATATAATTAGGTGAACAATTATTATAATTAAAAAAAAAAAAACAAGCAAAAGGAAGCGAGAAGATTGAATTTACTTAAACTTTGTACGATTTTCATTATAATATATGCTTAAATAAAGAAGTCAATTCAGTCATTTCCTACGAAAACGTTTTTATAATTTCAATAATTGTGAAATAGAAAACCGATCATTCAGTGTTAAACAAGTAAATACCTGATTAATCATTGTTGGATCAATTTTATCTCCAGATGCAATCACTCCGTTTAACAAGGAGAACATAAGTACACCAAAACGATAAATATCAGCTTTCTTCCCACCCCTTCCTTGGATGCTAGGAAAATCTTGTTCAGGCTTGACGACTGTACATGTTTGATAAATGTCGGACAAACGTTTGTTGAGCGAATAATCCGACAACTTAACTGTTCCTGTACGGTCAATGTAGATGCTTGTGTCGCGTAAGTCTTTGTGGACGACATTATTGTCGTGAAGGTAGTTTAGAGCAAATAAGATTCCAGTGGCCAAATAACGAAGGAGATCGATATCTACAGGAATGTTCTCCAATAGGAAGAAGGAACAGGTAGTACCTATCTAATAAAAATCAACTATTAACGCTTGAAATTACACTCTTACCGTATCTTGTGAAAAGATACACTGATATCTTGTGAAAGACTACTAATGTTTCTCTGCGAATAGTTCTATTTGCCAGTGAGCTTTACAAGCTATAAACTCACCACAAATTCTTGAAGAATATAGACGACTGTTTCATCTCCATTTAGCAAGTACTTCATATTTAGATAGTGCACAAGATTTGGATGATGCAACTTATTCAAATGATTCATCTCTTGCTCGAGACTCCCTATTTGTTTGGTAATGTGCTGTACATTGTTTTCATCGATATTATTGTTTCCTTTAAATGTCCATTCGCTAATTGCAAACAGTTCACCAGTTGTCATATCTACACCTGCATATACAACAGATCCTTTGGTACTATGGCCCATGCATTTTCCTCTATACACTTGCCGTTCATCTGTGAAAGGTATAATAGAAAATATAATATCGTGTAAATGTAAACTATTTTTGATATTAATGGAACGATCAAAATTTTGTTGGTCATAGATGAAGGACCTTCAATATGATAACATTTGACATTTTCCATATCTTTCTCTTTTTAAGTAATTTCTCAATGCGGTCCGTATAAAGTTACTTTTTGCGTGATTTATTACTTTCGGATGAAGTGGAATAAATAATTGTTATGAATTATACACCTTTGTTATGATCGAAGTGCAGCGACTTCGTGCCTCTATGCTCACATAAAAAACCATCGGTACTTTCGGAACTACTAGCGCATCTTCTTCGAGAATAAATCCGCGATTTCTCTTGCGGAGATGACTGTATCGTTTGCGACAGATTGTCTGAACGATCACTACTCAAGCGAATCGACTCTTTTCGATTACGAATCTCAGCTTTCAATGCTTCTTGCCGTTTTTGAATTTCATCCTGCAGTACCTGCAATTTTTTCTTATATTACTCTCAAAATTTTTCAAGCCAGAAAAAAATACTTTATAATTCAAGTATTTTAACCTGTCTCTCTTGATCTTCCTTCAGCTGTTTTTCCACCATTTCAAGCTCAATTTTTTCTTGTCTCCTCGAGACCATTTCTTCGTAGAAGCTACGGTAGCTTGGTTTTTGGTTCTCATGTAGGTATTTTTGAACATGTTGGGCCAGCTCAAAGATCATTACTTCTCCCTGCAGCCGTGTTGTCAACTCCACTAATTCTGAGTATAATGTATCAACTTGTTGATGAGATAAGCCTTTACTATTTTGAAGTTCTATATTCGGCGATCTGTAATTTATTAAAGAGTTACTGTTTTCTGATTTGTATAAATTATGCTTACTTGGCAGCAAGAAATTCATTTTTTTCTAATACTTTTTACACCCAGTATGTTATTCGAGCGTTGTACATTGTATTTAAAAAATTATTGTTTCAGAAAATGTTCATAATTTCAATTACACAAACAAACAAATAAAATTGTATGAAAAAAGGCTATAAGTTACTTACTCATCAGGATAGTTATCATTACATGTTACACGTAAGTCGATTTGTGCATGTACTTCAGCTGGACCTGACATACCTCTTTGGGGTATTAACGTAACTATGATATCCAACGGCTGCCATTTTCGCTTACTCTTTCCACGTCGCAAATCCCGAAGTTCGTCTCCGAAAATACTCTACACAACAAATAACATTGTTACTAATTACATTATAACGAATCACTTAACAATAAATGAAATTCAAAATAATCCATAAAATGGGCCTAAGATTATTTCGGTCACTATATTTATATGAAACATTTTTGTCTATCACAAGAGAAAGCAAGAAATTGAAAAAAATTTTTCAGCTGAAATTTTTAATTTTACTTGCTCAATTAGAACTTAGAATAAATAAGATACTGACTTTCTTAATCGATAGAATTCTTAATGCATTATTAGATGTGACGAAGAACAAAATAGAAACTCCTTTTCTAATAGAATTTCTAATAGAATTTTCTTTTTAAGTAAGTATGTAGATCATGACTTATCACATGTCCTTCACGTTTATAAACTATATTTCAAATAAGAAATAAAATAGCAAAAATATAGTTGTGTCTATAAATACTCATAGAACAGTAATAATTTTTTAAATAGCAGTCAATTTATTTGTTATACTATGTACATTATTTAGATGAAAATGTTATTGCATTTTTAAACTCACCTTCAAGACAGCGATTTCGTTTTCCTGTCGATCTTTAAAAGATTCACAGGACATATTTCTCCTAATGCATTACAATCCGCATTCTCTAACCTCAAAAATGTTTAATTACCCCAAATAATTGCATTCAACTCGTTATTCGACACTTAACCTTAATTTTATTCAAGTATGGCCCGTTTAGAGTATTAATTTGCACAAACATTTCAATATCTCACACATTTTTTCACATGATGTTCAAGATATTAACATTGGCGTGTCAAATTTAAATTCAAGAATTTATGATCAAATTGTTTAAACTATGCGAACAAAATTAATATCCGAAACTAACATTATTTTCTTCATTTTTTAAATATGTAACTCATTAAACAAAACTTTTGACATGTAAAAAAGTTTCAAAACAGTTTACGAAAATAAATACATTTGCCGCTTCCTTTCCACAGACGATATCTACCTAAGTATATAATGTTATATAGAATACTAAGCATGCACACAAAATATTATGTATCTACTTGTGGGTCTCCAAAATGAAGAAACTCTCTGAAGATTTTTTGGCGTGTGTCAAATGTTTAAACGTTTATTCGAAAATGTGTCTTCAGCATAATCAGATTAAAACTGCGGGAACTTTAAATTCAAATTAAAAATATTGATAACGTATTATCACAGTCGAAGTATCGTATGTGGTATTATTAGGCACCATTAAATTAGAAAGTTTATAAATTAATTATATACCTTGAAAATATCAAAATTCATTGTCAGATTTAAAAAATTTTAATGTAATTAATAAGTGAATTCTAGAAAATATAAACAAATTCAAATATAGTAATTCTTCTATGATGAGACTATGATGAAATGTTAAAATTCAAATTAGTAGCTCTAGCACTGTATCATAATTTTTTGAAGAGTAGGATTATACACTATTATTAAATTTAAAATTAAAAAATTAGTAATGAGATTTAAAACATTAAAATTAAACATTATGGTGGTTTTATATGTATATACAAATATGTTTGAAAATAAGGTCATATAACATTAAATTAAAAGAGGTCAATGTTAACATCATCTCTTTTAAAATATATCTATGTAATACGTATTAGATAAAGGAAATTAAAAATATTGCAAAATTCAAGACAGAAGTGTGTAAATTTTATTTAATTAGAATTCGACATTATTAAACTAACGAATTAAAACTAAAACGAAATGTATTGTGTCAGTGACATCTTTGGATCCACACCATATGTTACAAGTACTTTATTTGATACCTGTTATCAATGGCCTAACCTGACGTAACATAACCTGTGTTTTTTGTCTACGTTTAAAGGGTTATATTGTACGTCAAAGTGGAAATAGTATTTGACAAGAATTTTTTGTGGAACCAGTTTTTGAACAGTTTTAATATTTTAAAACCTATTTTGTAGATAAATAAATATAAGGTTTAGCTTTATTCTATTCTAAAATCTGAATGTCTCATTACAGTGTGCTGGCAAAAATTTGGATAACGACTGTGTATATAAATCCTTTCATGTCAACTGTGTAAAAGTTAAATAGTGATTGCAAAATGGTTCTCGCGGATTTGGGTCGTAAAATTACATCTGCCTTACGATCTTTAAGCAATGCAACTGTTATCAATGAAGAGGTGAGTATTTATCTAAGACCATAACCTAAATCTTAATTTTGACATACTGAAAACATTGAAGACATTTAAGCACCTTGAACAACTTCGTGGTTTTATAATGTAATTATTCATATAAAGCTTAACAACTTTTTTACTTTTCTGGATAAATAGTATAGTTGCAAGAGATATAGCTTTCCATTAGCAATGAATACATTACAAAATACATAATACATAAATGATTTTATATTATTATACTATAATAAAAATGATTAGTTAATCTTAAAAAGATAACAATTCATGAATTGCCCACTAAGTATACATATAATTATAATATTTAATAGCATAAGCATCCAAATTAGTCAACATATGTTTTGAACATATGTTCTAAATGATTCAATTGCAGCAGACACTATTCTGTTTCAACAAAGCAGTTATGTTGCAAACAAAAAAGATGATATTATTCGTATAAGTGACTTATTAATTATGACCACATTCAACTTAAAAATAGCAATAATGACACCTATTATATTTTTTATAAGAAGCAATTATCACATTCTAATATGCTTTTAACATATCGTCAATTGAAATGTTAATACATACGTCTCTTTACATAAAACAGTAGTATATAAAATAATATTTATCAACGGTAAGATATTAAGAGTACATGATATAGACTTGGAAGAGGTCAAATAAGACTATTGAAATCAATAAGACTAATCAAAAATATTGAAAATAAATTGCACATTTTTAAAAAATGTAATTTTATTTATTATTGCACTTATTATCTGTTTACGCATAAAAATATTTTTTGTAAGTCTTTTTATAAAAAATACGACAGTTGCAGTCAACATTGTTCGACAGAACAAATATTAGTGGATGGTTATAGCCATTGCATCCATCAATGTGTTAATAATACTTATTATTTTGCTTATAGGTTCTTAACTCTATGTTAAAAGAGATATGTGCTGCATTATTGGAGGCAGATGTTAACATAAAACTTGTAAAAAAATTGAGAGAAAATGTGCGCTTCGTTATTGATTTTGATGATATGGCAGGTGGTCTTAATAAAAGGAGAATGATACAGAGCGCTGTATTTAAAGAACTTGTAAAGGTAACTTTATTTGCAATAAAGTATTTTATATGGCTATATAAATGCTATGGTTATATAATATAAATTTATATGACTGTAGATTATATGGCTATTATACCATTTCTGTTCTGATAATCAGTAAGTATTAAAAATGATTTTACAAAAACAAAGAAGTAACCAAGTCAAAATTTTCATTTTTAGGTGCAGTCTCACGACCTTGATTTTATTTTGACTTGCACCTTTCTTTTTTTATTCTCAATAAATTTTTGAGTTTCTTGTTTTTGTTACATCAATTATTACATTGTTGCCCAAATTATTTATAGTCGAGGACAATATTAAATGAACAGGTAGTGGAAATTTTTTGAGAAACAAAAATAGGGTTGTCACATTAAAAATGACTTTGTACACAGTTTGAAAAAAATCTGAAGTCTCTATTTCTGCGTGCCTTCATTTTCTGTTACTGTTAATATACATGTTACTTTAAAAGTATGTAAATGAATATCGAGGTTGCTGCATATCATGCAAAATTCGAATCATCACTGCATTCTTTTTTGGAAATTTAATAGGAACTGTTAGCTTTAAGGTGTTTACAATTCACTAAATATATGATTTGTTACAGTTGATTGATCCAGGAGTAAAAGCTTATCAACCTGTAAAAGGACGACCAAATATTATCATGTTTGTTGGTTTGCAAGGTTCGGGAAAAACTACTACTTGCACAAAACTCGCATACCATTACCTAAAGAAAAATTGGAAAGCATGTTTAGTTTGTGCTGACACATTCCGTGCTGGTGCTTATGATCAAATAAAACAGAATGCAACAAAAGCTAGAATTCCATTTTATGGGAGGTTAGTAAAATTACAATTTATCATGTTTGTAATTATAATAATAATATCTGTTTGCTCTTACCATACATTTATGGCTCTGAATATATCGTCATGTACTACATTAACAGTTCTTCTCGATTTGTTGTTCATTCTTTCATTCCCTTTTTTCCATTCCCCCAATTTCCACTTTATACCTCCTTACAACTCTGCATGCTCTTTTATTCACTCTTCTGACATGACCTTCTCGAATTCTCTCTCTAAACTTCCCTGCTGCACTAAACATTTTCTCCATATATGCACATTACTTATTTCTTCGTCTGTTTCTGAATTCGCATGTTTGTACTTGTACTAAATTAACTCAACAGTTTTTTCCAAATTTCTATCAATGTAGACAATTTAAGCAGTAAGATAAATTACAAAATGCAAATATAAATATTATTCTCCTAGTTACACAGAAGTGGATCCAGTAGCAATAGCACAGGACGGTGTAGAAACATTTAAAAAGGAAGGCTATGAAATCATTATTGTTGACACAAGTGGAAGACACAAGCAGGAAGAGTCTTTGTTCGAAGAGATGCTTCAAGTTGCTAATGCAATTGTAAGTAATTCCGCAAATATATGTACAATACTACCTGGTTATGCGTTGCAGGTCTGAAGTTTTATTACAACACTTACCTGAACAGAATAAATTTTTGTCACCATATTGTTTACAACATTTTATGATACTTTCGATGAGAGAGACTATTGTAATGTTGAATTCAGTTGTCGAATTAAATCTTTAATATGCAGTTGTGCCAAAAGTAATATGAATTTTAAAGTGAATTATAAAAATATAACTACACACTATGGATATTGCTGAAGTAAAAGTTTATTTTTCTTAGGAATGAAACTTGATTTATTTTTCAGAATGTGATTGATATTTATTTTTAAATTAAATCATTTTCAAAATTTTATCATAATTCCGTTGTTTTTATCTATTCTTCAAACGAAAAGTATAGAGTGAAATTGTTTTCAGCAACCAGACAATATCATTTTCGTGATGGATGCGACAATAGGTCAGGCTTGTGAAGCTCAAGCAAAAGCTTTCAAAGAACGTGTGAATGTTGGTTCCATCATCATTACAAAACTTGATGGTCATGCCAAAGGTGGAGGGGCACTTTCAGCGTAAGTTTCACTAAATTTAAGTTTAATAGCAAGTATTTTATATTATATTGTTTCTATTATTTTGAATAAATGAATTTTTATGTATAATAGAAATAGATCCTGAACATTCTCATGTGCTCATATGAATCGAAATTTGTTGACTACTTGCTGAATTACTATAAATTTCAAAGTTTCTCATATTGTTGCATGTTTTTGCAGGGTTGCTGCGACACAAAGTCCAGTAATTTTTGTCGGTACAGGAGAACACATAGATGATCTAGAACCATTCAAAACGAAGCCTTTTATCAGTAAACTGTTGGGCATGGGCGACATAGAAGGTCTTATAGATAAAGTAAATGAATTAAATCTTGAAGATAATGAAGAATTACTTGAAAAAATCAAACACGGCCAGTTTACTTTGAGGGATATGTACGAACAGTTTCAAAATATTATGAAAATGGGTCCATTTTCTCAGCTGATGGTGAGTACTGTTGTTACAGTAAGTTTACATACATTCAATTTTTGTCAGTATCAATAATTATCTTACATTCCTTTCCATATTTTACATTAAATTAATATTCGTAATGTAGGAATACAAGCGGGTTTTGATGTACACAGCGTTTAGTTGCAATCAGTACAACGTTACGACACGAGAATAACGACTAT
>CM052135.1:7376903-7516388 GCA_028454255.1 Halictus ligatus
GAATTCATTTGTTTTCTATAATAAATGAAATGGTTTTCTCAGGTGGTATGCCAGGACTGCAAAATATTATGAAACAACTTCAACAGGGTGCAGCGGGAGGACTTGGTAACTTAATGGGTGGTTTTCGTGGGAAATCGTGAGAAAGAAACACATCAGGCAGATTCATTTTCAGTTTCTGATGTATATCTCCATTAAATAATATCGGTCAGAAGCGGAGGAGGGCAAGAGATTCATTGTATTGACTTCAACCGAGAATGGTCTCTTGAACGAAATGATACAAATCTAGAGAGAATTTTATGTTTAGGGATTTTTCTCAACGCGAAACAAAAAAAAATAATAAAAAACGATTTTCTGTATTATATAAACGTCGTTCGCAGTTTTTCGACATTACCTCTGTAAACTTGTTCCCGTTTTTACTCTGCATCTGTTTTGTATATATACCGCTTTCATAGTACTTTATCTTTATCTGCTTTTCTACCATTAGTTGCCAATAAGCTGGAAATGTGTATGTGGTATCAAGTATCAATAAATCGACCTTATTTTTATTTTTTATTGTTTATTCTGGCCGTACCAATTTATTATTTCATTGGATTTTTCTGTTCAAATATTTTTAAACTGTGTAACATCTTTTCTTCTATTACAATAGTTTTGTAATAATCAGGTGTATCTTTGCAAAAACTAATTTAACATGAAATAATAAATTTTAAGTATTTCCCTTGGTGATTATACTAATAGCGGCTTTGAATAAAGCGCTTATCATAAATACATTAGCTTCCAGAGATCACAGAAGCCTTACAGCGACCTCCAGAAAGCATCAAGGCTCTCTCAGTGACTGTTAATGATCCCAATGGCTATTTCATTCATTCTTAAAGGTCTATATATGCTATTTGAGCACCTTCTAAAAACTGATCAGAAAGTAAAGGTCAATAATGACTGCGAAATTCCAGACTTACGTCCACGGCTGACAAACGGTGACCAACGGGAAAATCCAAAGCCCACGTGTTACACAGAGAACATTGAATCCGGCACAATTATTCAATTATACGATTGTCTAAAATTACTATTGAAGAGTACTTCATGAATTATAATTTCACAGTAATTCAACTAAACCGTTTTTAATTAAAAGTTCGAAGTTCATATATATTTCGTTACATACGAAATTAATGCATAGAAATTTCATTACACGAATAATGCGAGAAATTGTTATTTTAAATGACTATTTAATTTAAGCAGTTTTAATTTAAAAAGGACGGAAATAATTTTTCAATATTTCATGTATGAGAAACTTGTGTAATGCATTACGCACATGATTCACCTTCCATGTGGACATATACGTCGATACCATTTTTCGCTTTTCCCACTTCTTTCACTCCCACATGCGCATACACAAAAGCATACATCATCCAATAAATATTTTCATATGACTCGCATACCAGACCTAGACATCAATGAAGAAAAAATCATTCTCGAACAATTGTGTAAAGAATATTTTATTATAGTATGCAATACTTGATCAACGTAATTTTCAAATACTTTGACGTATGTTTATTTAACTAAATAAGTAATTTATTTTCATATTTTATTATATAATATATTACACAAAATAGAGTGTTTGCTATTCAGTAAGTTTTTAGATATAAATAAAATATATTCGATATAACTTTGTTTCATTTAAAAAATGTTAGAAATGATCCAATATCGAATTTTATTATATTCTGTACTTGTAATATGATATATTTTATTATATACTATACTTGTAATATGATAATATCGGATGAATAAATTACAGTATAAGCTATTTTTTATTTTTACTATTATTCATATAGTTCGAATTATTTGCAGTAAAAATATGTGTACAATCATTTTAATAAGAGATTTTTATGGAATTACTTCCTGGTGCAAATGTCACGATTTTACACTTTGAAAATCTTTTCACCATCAACCAATAGCATCAACAACATCCTGTCCTATAAATTTATAAAGGAAACTGTTAGAAATCCACATGAGCACATTCCGAAGGTACTTACCAAGGAACATCTTTAACAGATTTATTAAATGTGTCTGCATATATTTAAACGATGTCTGCATATGTTTGCTTTTTATTTGTCGTAAATATTTTTATTTCCATTATTTAGTTTATTTTATTTTTGTAACATGTGATTTCAAGATTACTTGTTTATTTTTCATTTTTCTTGGTGTACTTGACTATTCCATGATAAATATAAAATATCGCCTCGTTTAAATGTCTCTAAAGTATTTATTAAAAATATTTAGTATAAGTTATTGTTTAGTTGAATAAATAAAAATGTATCTTAAAAATTGTATTTTAAGTCGTTTCCAAATATTCGTGATTTTCAATTATTTCCCGAAAAAATCAATGATTATACGATTACTGGAACAACTAATTCGGGGTATTTAATAATTTTCAAATTAGAAAATGAAATATCTACAATCACAATAATTTTTTGTATTACTGTGGTATAGATATAACAAAATTATTATCACCAATAATTTAATAAATCATTTATATTGCAATTTTACAATTAATGATAAATTTGACGGAGAAAAGTAAATATTAAGATTTTTTAATTTAATGAGAAATTAACACAAAAATATATTACAAATATATTTGGAAATTTTAAACTCCAAACGGGGGAGGATGATACATAACACTTTAGGTAGAAATTTTAAGTAAAACTTTATTTCGTGGAAAGGAAGAGACAACATTTGAAATTTTTGAAAATTATAATTCTATTCTGAAAACATCTTACAATGGAACAAGGAAATATTAAAATTTTGGTTAAAGTTTCGGAGTCCATTTGGAAATTTTTTTTCGAATATAATTAGGAAATAAAAGGTATGAAAAAATCACGTATTTATAACATTGTTATAAATCGTAATATGATAAATCAACTTAGATATATTTATAACATTATTGTGAATAACAATAATGTTAATAATAATGTTATAGGTAGTAATAAAGTTTTTTAAATAATTCAATTATTGTATGTCGATTGGATAATTTATTATTGAAAGTTAAATCGGTAATTGATTATCAAAAATTAAAGAAATAAATATTTGTACATACAATCGTATTTCGAGTTGTCAATTAACTCTTGATAAATACCAAACGTTAAATAATAATCGTTAATTAAGTTAAATTAATAATAATAAAGTGTAAAGTAAAAGATAATTAAGGTGAATAGGATAAATCGTATAGATCCCGAATATTATATGTAATTTATGATGATTGCATAGGAACGAGGTTGTTTCCAATAACGCCGAAGTTCGTGGGGAAGATGATCCAGAGATTGGAATTGCGATCGAACTGGTAGGGATAGAACCAAAATCGGTGAATCGGTATAAGAGAAGAACGAATACTAAAGCAGCGTCAGTTTTATTGACTTTCTTTCAGGTAGCACGTGGAAGAGTAAATTCCAGTTAGCGAATCTTAATCGTCACATACGAATTTTTCGAGCACGTAAGTATTGTTCGAACATTCTTCACTTCTTTAATCCTTTATTTTATAAAATAATATATTTACTTTTCTATAAAATTATTAACCACATATTCCGAGCTCGTACACTGCAGAAATGTCACTGTTCAAGCTTTGTTAAACACGTAACTCAATTTTATCTTTAATTAGGGCATTTATCCACTGACCAATTTGGTAAGTACTGTTGTGGTAAAGTCGCGAGACAACTTTTTGTTTAATTTTGAATATTGAAGACAAAACAATGAATTTCGTATGTGATAGTTCTCTACGTCAAATATTGTTTTTGATTGAAATAACACGTTTCGCTATAACTTATTGAGTGTAATTTTATTCACAATTTTATGTAAAAGAAAATAACGTTTGTTCTATTGCTTTGTTAATTTTTTCCTGATATTTCTTATCCAGAATTATTCGTCAAGTCTGCAAGTGTTTGTAATAAAATATTAATTAAGTAATATGTTAATCGGATCTATTTTTCTATAACATTCGTTCATATAATCTTCACATGGAAATGGAGTGTAAACCTTGTTATGTGATAAATTTTTGTTCATCTTAATCATCTTTCGTAGTAAAATTTTTTGCGAGGTTTTTTTTTAAATTTTAATATAAAATTTTAAATCTTGAATGTAATTTTAATAAATATGCGCAATCGCTCTGTATGAACTAATTTGTGTATAACTGCACTTTTTTGTATAACTGTAAGAAGCAAGCTTTGTTGCACATATAATTAAATTTGAATGTTTAGTAAGGCATTTATTCGTTTTCTCGTGTTCATGATTAATTATACATATACAGATGTGCACAATTTTTATTTAATTTTAAACATTGAAGAAGAAAGTGAACCCTGTGTGATCTCTTGGTCTGTGTCATTTTCAGTTTTGTATGTATAATTCAATCTTTTTCGGAATTAAAATTCGGTATTATTGAAATATTGTGATATGTATATCACAATTTTCCCGTATAAAGGCAGAAGAGAGTTACTCATTTTTTTGGCCGGGCAAGTTTTTCTACAATATTTTTTAATCGGTCTCGAAATTGTTCATCGATTCAATTGATCATGATTTAATGAAAGTATCTTATGTTTTGATTTTTAATAACTTTCTCTTTCTTTCTACAGTCTGTTAAATAATATTAACAAGTTCTGTTTATTTATGACATATAGATATGTGTTTTATTATATTGATTAATTACTATATTTTTGGATTTATAATATTCTTAATATTTTTTCGTTTAGAATAATTTGACGATACATATCGTAAGTGCAAGTCAATGTAAATGAGAAATGACTTTTCTTAAGACCCATGTGTGTGTTTCTCCATTTTTCTGTAAAAGTGTATTACAAATGATAATAATAATAATTATTATTATTAAATATAAATTTCATTAAAAACAAAACTATGGAATAAAATAATAATGTATTATAATAATTGGAAACGTAATAAACTAAAAAGACGGACATAGAAACAAAATAAAATACTAATAAAATGTAAAGTGCTAACAATACAAAACCATTAAATATTTGACGAGAAAAATAAAGATCTGAAAGGTTAATTATTCGGAAGAAATTTTAAAGCATTATTTAACGTAAAAAATTCAACAAAATTTAATAAAAGTTTTTACGGTGAATAAGCAGCAACATTAAAAACAAAAATACAATAAAATATAGAAATAATACAATAAAACAAAAAATTATATCTGGCATTTAGCATAGAACAAGATTATGTTCATATCCGTTATATGGAGTACAATTTCTTTACAGATTTAAATTTTTATTAATATTTGTTGTATAATTATATTAATCATAATTAATATTTCATATAAATTATGGTCGGATTATTAGTGACGTTAACAGACTGTAGACTGTCATAACAAATACTATCGTTATTGCTTACTCCAGTTGCATTCAAACATTTTAATCAATCATTTGTCGCTATAAGTGGTTTCGAATTTTCACTAAATAAAAGTATATATCAACACGCACATTTGGAATCGTTTCTAAATATTTGGGATTTACAATTATTTCTTATAGTAGTTACAATATAATATAGTAGTTTCCAAAAATTTTGAAAGTATATACGATTATTAAAATAATTAATAGGTCATTCACCTTTTCATTTCAAAATTGATGATAAATTGTATAGAAAAAAGGAAATATTTCAATTTTTAAATATAATTTCATAATCTTGAAAATTGTAAACTTCAAAGCAGATGAAAGTATACGGGGTGTACCGAAAAGAGTGTAGGCAAATGAAAGGGGTGACTCCTGAGGTAATTCCAAGCAGATATTTTGTGAATCCACGCCGAAACGGTTTGTTTCGAAAAAACCTGTATAATGTTTGAAGTACAACTTCATTTTTTAGTTTTTATAGTTTTAAGTTTGTATTGAACTAACGTACATAAGTTTTAAATATCTCAGTCAAACATTTCTATTCCAACTAAATTGAACAAATTATGTAGAAGATTTATTATTGGTTCATTTATAGACGTTATTATATTTCGAATGTTGAAAACAAAAGAACGAAAGTTTGTAACACTTGATAAATATTAATACGTTTATTATTTATCATGAAACTGATTTTGCGAAAAGATTTCGCATTTGCTTGGAAGGAATTTGATACGTATCAAGTTGTTCATATTGTTCAATAAATTTTATCTTTTTGTTTATCTGAAACCTAAAATAAAATATTGTATTTTAATAATCTGGGATAAAATGATAAAGTTTACTAAAATTATTTATACTCATAATAGTATTTAAAATAGTATTTAAAATAGAATAAATAAAAAAAATAAATAAGATATTTCAAGACAAAATCCAAATATTTTCAATCTTGTTCAAATACTATTTTAAAAATTTACTGAATGAAATAAACTAATTTATTTTGGAAACTACACACGTATTTTAAGATGAAAAGTGGATTATTCATTATTTACTATTTAAAGTAGTAACCAGCTCTGTAAAGAATCTACTATAATAATGAGTTGAACAGTGATATTTAATCAGCGACGCCGATCTAAATTTCCGGCAGAGAATGCGGGTCACGAAACGAAATGAAACGAGATGAAACAAACGCGAACGGGATCAGACAGGCGGCAAGAAGCCATCTGGTCGGATGCTTTGTTCGAAATCGATCGAATAATGAAATTAAGATCTCGATAGCAGTGTACGAAAGCAGTTTACGGTTCCTCGAAAGTGTCCCTATAAATAGTAAATCGCTAATAAATTGGAAAGAGGAATAAAGATGGCTGGCAATCAGGGTCAGATAGACAGAGAAACAAGAACGGAGAAAAGGTTCTTGGAGAGACTGGGTGAAATATATTTGAGGCCATCAGAAGAATGACGTGAGCCCGAAAATATCGTTCTAGGAATGTAGGACATTAGAAATGTAAAAATCACACATACGACTTACTCCGCGTGTTGATTCCTTTCTCTTTCGATCGAGACGATCCGGTCGGGATCGGGTATTTCCGGGTGATCGGTCTTCCTTTTTCCATAAATTACGGTTATTGCTTTCCACCACCTCGCTTCCTTATGCACGACGCTTTCTTCTTTCTTCGGACTAACTCGCACGTCCGTCCCACCTGATCTTTCATTTTAATATAATACTCGTACTCATACTCATGCTTATTCTTAAACTCAAACTCACACGCGTACTCATGCTCGTTCTCACATTCATATTCAAACTCATACTAATTACTCAAACTAATACTCACGCTAACATTCACACTCACACTCGCACTCACACTCAAACTCATGCTCACACTCACACTCACACTCATCTCATGCTCATGCTCACACTCAAACTCATGCTCACACTCACACTCGCACACAAACTAATGCTCATGCTCACACTCACACTCGCACTCACACTCAACTCATGCTCACACTCACACTCATCTCATTCTCGTGATCAAACTTATACTCACACTCATTTCATTCTCATGCTCAAACTTATACTCATGCCCATACCTATAGTCATACCCCAACTGTCGCGCAATAGGTAGAAGACTTTTCATGAGGTTTTCTTTCAAAACAGAGCGCATTCAGAAATTTTTAGTTTCGTAGACGACACAAAAACAAGTTGAGAGAAACTCTTTCAGAAGATGTTTTAGCGTAACCTAACAGGAAAATGAATTTTTCTATGAAAGAATATAGAGTGAGAGATATTTTCGTACGACAAACAACGCCCCCACTGTTTGCAGATTCGACTTTTTTTAATCTGCTTCCGACCAAACTACCTTCAACTTGAAATAACTACTTGCACACTTATCAACGCTATTAATCGATCAAGAACCATGCTTTGAATCTTGGTTATTTATCTATCTTGGAGAAGAAAAAAGACATACAACGTTACCAGTGGTACCGATTAACTATGGCGTGTATACTAGGTCTAGTCTAAGACGCTGGTTTAAATTCGGCTACTCTCACCTCACGTCATATACATAATATCGCATAATCCTTTACGCAACATACTAATGAAAATTTAAATTCTACAATCTAGAAATAATCGTGTTTCTGACGTATTTTGCAACGACGGTTTAAAAAAAAATAGGCCTAAGAGCCAAAATTTACAAAAACCCGACCTGGCATAACTGAACAATGGCAAGAATGAATTTTTCTAAAAAGCTGCTAGTGTAAGAAACTCGATTACTGTGCCCATATTAATTATACTTATTTTTAAAGCATAATGAATATTAAAAGATAGATATATAACGTATACATTAACTGACATTAATGAAAAAATTTAATATCTTGTTTTGAATATTCCTTACGTTCTAGAAATAAGTATAATTGACATAGACAAAGTAATTGGTACCCCCACAGTGACTGGGTCCCCTACCCTAGACGGATTGATTTGGAATTTTGCACATGGATAAATTACATTCTCAACGATCGTTCGATCTACAGCTTTGTTCGCATCTTGAAAATGTACTGCTCACTATTTTTTTCGGGACGCAAGCAAACGGTTTTTCTCGCAATTGAAAAAACCTGTGACTCAAAATAAAATCGGCAACAAATAAAAAAAAAATGGAAAGAAGTATACGAAATATCGATATCGACATAATTTGGAGAATCCGGATCTGAGAGGAGGTCTTTACGCAATAAGAGTGTAAAAAGAATAACAGAGCCGTCCGTAGTATTTGCTGTTTCGTAAGCTCTTAAGTGCGTCGCTAATCTTTCAATAAAATGCCACGCCGATCAAAATGGAAATAACATTTTTGACTTTCTCTACTGTTGTTGTTGGATAACTTTGAAACGGCAGACGCGGGGAAGCGGACCACTCGTTTCCTTGAAAATAAATGATTTCTCGCCGACGGGACATCTTATTCCTGTTCCAGAGATGAGTTTCCCCGCGCAGAATATCGGTTTAATGTTATTGCACATTCCGCGCGGAGAAAATCAACATTTTTACGATTCGAGACGTTATTTCTGGGAATATTCGTTCCTTTCCTCTTCGTTAAGGAGGCCGCGATACTCGAACATCCGTGAACATGTCTTAACGTCCTTGTTCCGTCTGCCCATTAGTGCTTCATTAAACGGCCTGTATCCTTAATGAGATTACAGACGAATTTTTTGCGAAAAAGTTCCGAAATCGTGTAGCGAAATCAGATGAAATGAAACGAATAATCGTGGATCCACGACGAACCCAGGCTTGTCCGGTGTGTTGCATCTGTTGCGTTTAACCCGTTGCCCTAAGAATATCATTTCAAACTCATGACGAAGATTCCGAACAGAGTCTAATAAATATTTGTACAGTGCATATACATATATATAACAGACGAATAAACAATAAAAGTTTCATGCCGCGCAGTGTGACGAAGATCCTCAGATTTAGATGAATGTTATCAAAATTTTAAAAACCATCTAGTGCCAAAATTATTAATACTCCTAAACAGAAATTACAATTTTAAACTGTCTTTTGTTCGCCTCTGTACCTCAGATGTATTTCTCAAAAAATCCGTGCAAATAAAATAATGAAAACTCAGCTAAGTTCTATAATATAATATACTAAATAATAAGTTCTATAATAAGATCTCTAATTCTCGAAAAATTGGCGATATTAAACAATTGTAATTTCGTAAAAACCAATCGTATATAAATAAACTAGGACTCTTTTTAAGCTTGAACTTATTCTCTTCGATCACATAAAGTAATTTTTATTCTAGGACAGTGTTTCAGAATAATACTGTTCATATGTTATAGATGTGCCCAGGGGAAGTATGAAGATGCTCGTCATCCTGTTAATATTAGTTATTACAATTTTCTCGTCAAATGCGTTTCCTTCACCAGGCGATTATGATCAGACAGGTCCGTATACTTAAACATGTAACGTTTTCAACTAATTCTGGATTTATTTATTAGTTAATTTAACATTGTCACATAAGCACGAGGGTCAAATAGCGATAGAATATTCATTGTACAATTGTCTCAACAAATTGCATCCTAAAATGTACGATGTGAATTCAAACCAATTAACAAAGTCGAGAAACAGTAATATATTTAAAATTAGAATTACAAAAATACAATATAGGAATAATGATTACATTTTATCACTTCTGGAGAAAGCTCAATTGTTGACCATACAATTGTTGTAAAGTTTGAACGTTTAGTCACTGACTGTACTTTATGTTTTTCACGAACAGCATTTCAAGTTCCCGTAGACCAACAATTCATTCAACAAACGGCCAATGCAGATTACTTCGATGTCGATGACTCTAAGTCGACATCGTTCTTGGAGCAAACGGCAGATTTTACCATCAGCTGTTTAGGCCAAGATAGGATCTGTGTCCAGAAAGGAAACTGTCTCAATGGATACATTCATCTTACCAACCATGATCTCCTAGCAAATAAGGTAAGACTTCTTGATCCTCTTTTCTCATGTAATTATTTTTATATTTAATGATTCGTCTTTACTACACTTTTTTTTTGACCGTCCAAACACTTTCTGTACCCCCAAATTATGAGATTCCCATTGTTATTGTTTGTACAAAGTTTACTATACATGTTAACATATTACTTTTTGAACTGACACAAACATCACGAGAATATTGGTACATTTGTTTAAGTTGCCCAACTTCAATCTTGTATGGCAAGGGACCCAAATACTGTGCCTACATTAATTATACTTATTTTTAAAGCAGGATGAAAATTAAAAAGGAAATTAAATTTTTTATTCTTTAAGCATAATTAATATAGTCACAGTAATTGGGTCCCTTCTGTGGATTTTTTTCGGACTGTAGTAGTATCCAATCGCTCTTCACACTCACTGTATCTCATTAATTTTGAGTGATTTTTTCAATCTGAATTTAAGAATCCCGTTATATCATTTCCAATTTGTGACCATTGTTAAAAGAAGCAATAAATTTCTTTTGAGTTGTTAGTTAAATAATCTTGCAATTGATACGTGTTTATGGTAAAAAAAAATGGGTAGAATTGGTCAGTTTTTATTAGGATAGTAAAACGTTCCGTTAATTTATTACGCTTAAAAAGGTGTAACTTTAAATAAAACTGTATGAAAAGATTCGTTTGTGTCTAGATTAGTGTGGCGACGACCACACTAAACGACTATCGTTACGAATCGCTTAAGTTTCTTACGAAATCGGAAAAAAACGAGAGGAAGAGTCTTTCCATTGGAGAAAATAAAAACAACATTTTTTCTCTCTCTCTCATCAAAATTCACCTCGCAAGGAGAACCAGATTTTTTCACGAAGTACTACACATTTTTATTCGATCTTTATTCTAATCAAAAGAGGATGGGTTTCACGTCTGATGAAACGTTCAAGGTCATATGAAGTCAGAACGAATTACGTAGTCGGCCGAACCTTGTTTAGATTTTAAGTGGGGGCAAAGGATTTGTGGTTCTGGTTATTTCTTTTTTCTTTTTTGGAGATCCGCTTTCAAAGCGAGGATGATGACTTATCGAGTGACTCATTATAATTTTCGCTTGATTCCAAATATTCTTGCGCCACAAGCGGGTGATCAACTTCTTTGTATTTTGTGAAGTATCAGGGAGCGTGTCAATGCTGACACATATTTAAAATTTTTCTGTTGGATAAATTGGATTCAATGAAAACTTCATTTTGTTTTAATACCAATTTAGAATTGCTATATAATAAAAAAAAAATACTTCCTTTGTGGCATAACAAATAAAAACGTTTTAACATTAGAATTGTCCAAAAATGGGATCATTATCTGGTAAACTTTTGCTTAACCTAATAGCATTCAATAAATATGTTTCTTATCGTCATAGTCATAAATACTTAAAATCCGCGGCTTAATCTAACGATTAGGTTGATTTACTATTCGAAGCTTATGAATCCAATTAGGTATTTACTTATATAGTACCAAAAAAAGCTATTAAGGATGAGACACCGTGATGGGCTCATTGGTTTTCACAGTATTCACACATATTCATTTATTTTTCTAGTTTTTTTTACTCATCTATCTACTTGAAGAGCGGATAAAATTTCAATCCGATTATCACGATTTTTTTGTTTGGATTTTAATGAAGTCACGAATTCCGTTACACGCATGACCCATAAACCTGAAGGATACTTGAAAAATAATGTAACTCGAGAATTTAAACACACTAATTCTGATCGACATATCGCGTTACGATTGCACCTAGCATAATTTAATCAATAATCGAATGCGACACAATGAACTTATTCCGTTATCACTAATTTTCGATATGAATATTGAAAGATCATTCGAAGGTCATCGAACTCAGTTTGACGCCAGTCATGACCTCACGAAGCGAGAAGTAAACGACTGAAGTACCACTTGAAAAAGACCTTCCAATCACCGTCAAGGTGACGTAGAAGAAAAGAATTGTTTGCATTGTATAACCAAACCTACCTCGTAGAATTTGCACAAATTTTCGTTCTTACTGTTTTAACCTCTTAGCTGTGCACCCTACTTTTGTGTACTTAACCACGCTCTGACGCTTTCTAAATATTTTATCGAGCAGACTGTGTGCAGTCTTTTTCAAGCGAATTTTCGAATTTTTTGTTTATTCCTTTATCTCGTTCTTGTCTCAAAGGATTCTAAAGCCCCTCAAATTCACGGTCATGTTTCAATTTTCACGACAAATTAAATAGCAAATAGTAATAATTTACCTCGCGTAGCAATTACATTTATAATACAAGGAATTGTCATTTCTGCATAACGCATATTAACCAAAATTTAAGTGCTTTGAATTCATCTTATTATATCAATGTACACGTAAGATATCTGTGCATAATATTTTGACAGCTCAAGCCTTGTATGATAATTGCTTCCTAAAAACTTCGACACTGACAGTTTGCATCATGTTTTGACATCATCTTAAATACATAACAGTTTTCGTTACATACCTCCACGCCAATCTTTTTCTTTCAATTAAAGCTTCGAGATTTCTTATAGACTCCATAAATTGCCTTTTTTTTTTTGAGCTCTTACTTTTTTCACTTTTATCCATCCTTAGCTAAATTATTTTATGCACCTCGATGGGCATAAAAATGGATTTATATTCTACGAAGAATTTTAAGGAATATCGACGTATTTTCTTCAAATTTCAAATTCACAATCGTCGTGGAAAAATTTGGAAAATTAAAAGTTGTTTATAATTGTCCTTTACAAACAAATTATTGTAACAATGTGACTACATCGTTGATATTGTAACAATTTCGCAATTGTGAAAAATTATTTTGAACAGTTTCTATCGAAGTACAATAATTACGAAGTACAAAAAGGATAATATACAATGCTTTGTACCCAGTTAGCCAAATGTTGTTTCGAGCAAATTTTGCGCAATGTTTGTATCACACTTTGCGAGCAAAAGCATTGTCCATTTGGTACCTTTGACACCAAAACTTGTGGACAAATTCCCAGCCAAATTGAGGGCAAACCTTGGCTTCGTTATAAAGGTAAACTTTATAACGGAGTAAACCTTGCTGTAGGAGGAAAAATAGAATTTTATTTAAACTTCTAAATCATATAAGTTTAAGCTTCATATATTTTCAATAATTTAATTCCGTTTTTCCCTCTAAAAGCAAGTTTTACTCTTAGAAAAAGGTTAGGTTCGCTCTTAGTGCGACCGACCTGCCCTCTACAACGAAGCCAAGGTTTGGCTTCGATTTGATCTTGATCTGTCATGGAATTTTGGCTGCAAACATTGCACTCAAATACTGAGCCTAATGCGGAAACAGATGGATCGGAAATTGTAGACAAATTTTAGCGGCAAATTCATAGCAACTTGTTTACTGGGTATGTGCAGGGTGTTCCTATATCTCTGGATCGGTGGATTTGTAAAAGAAAGTCCGTGCAAACATGCCCTTGACCTTAATTTTGAAGGTCAAACATTTTTTGTATTTGTATCGTACAGTACTCATAACGAGGAACAAATGTCCCAAAAGGAACCATGGGTTTGGAGTCAACCGTTCCACTGAAGAAACGACTTGAACGTTTCTGTAAACTATTTTTTTCCACCGATATTGAAATATTTCGTTAAACTTTAAAACAGGGGCAAGCGTGCAGAGTTCAAGATGAAGTCTGTTGCCAAGCTATCGTCGAATCTGAAGTCGGATCGTCTGCGTCGGATCAAGATTTTGTGGGCAATAGTCAAAACGCAGGATTCGTGAAACAAATACCTGCGGTACCTCAACCACCAATCATTGCGCATCCTCCTCAGCAGATATCTACAAGTATGACGACTTACTTTTTGCGATTAAAGTTGCAATAATTAAATCTTCGTTTTCGTTCAGAATTACTTAAGGAAGTGCATATTCTGGTTTTCGACAACGTTTTTTTTTCGAATATTTAAAACAATAAGGCCGAGCGGTGGTAACATGTACAGCGAAAAGTTGTTCAGAATGATGACCTTGACAACATATCCCAAGGTCATCAAAATCTGTAATAAGCACCAACTTCTGTACAATTACCAATTTTATTTGTTCAGATTACATCAAATTATTTGTTAAACGCTCTTGTTAAGTTTTCCAGAATATTTATTCGCTGTTTAAGAAAATCACATTCCACATGTACAATATTGCGCGACTATTTCATTGTTACTTTTTTTTATATTACTGTTATAATATTATGTTGCAAACAATTTCAAATGAATTTCGTATAATCTTTACATATCCTGTTAACCCATTTTGTGATTTCACAAAAATGTTCAACATTGCAGATGTTGTTGGCATCGGTGTACCAACGCATCTTCAACTTGGTTGTGCGGCAGCCCTGTTATGCGTCGAAGAACAATTTTGCACCCAGGATGGCACAGTTAGTACGGAGCCGGTTCATTTGACAAGTAGACAACTTGTGCAGCGAGTACCACTGAGTGTAAGTAAATAGTAGAAAATTGTGCATCATTACTTGTGCATCAAAACACAGATAAAGTTTCAATTCTGTTAGACAGGTAATATTATCCAACACATGTTCAGATTTCTAATTATAAATAATTAAACACTAGTATAAATTCGTGTCAAAAAGATTGTTAATATAACAACCTTTAACCTATATTAAATTTATATAACAAACTATAACAGAGTTTGTCGAAATATACTTCTCATGAAATAAACAATAAAATTGGGCGAACGGGGGAGCATATTCTTTTCACAACGCATATTTTGTACGGTGTCGTATGCATAATATCTTATAGTATTGTCGCGAAGTGTGGCACAACGATGCCAATCTAATATTTCGAAAATTCTTGTCATCGAATAGTTATCAAAAATTCTTTCTTCACGATACCTTAAACAATATTCGTACATATGTATAAGTTAAAAAATTTAGTGCTAACAAAAGCGCTAGTGGTTAGGAAGCATTTTTGCAAACTAATTAATTGAAACGAAACTATGTCACGGTAGTTTCAATAATTGTAGATATGATATAAGAAATATCGTACAGATTAATTGATTAATTTTTTGTCATTTCGAAGATTGGCAGGTTTTCACCTAACTTGTGCCATGTGTGCCAAGAGAATATTATTATCACAGTTCTAGTCGTGTTTTGAAGAATCGATACATAAAAAGTTAAAGATCTAGTTTGCATAAAAATTCGCAGCCTAATTAATTATTAGTTTACCGTACGCTGTCAATTAAAGTGCCTCTCACACTACCGGATAGCTGGACATGAAAGCGGAGAAAGTCGATATGGTTTTCATTCACGGTGAATGTCGTCAAATAATGAGAGAACCAGTGCGTTTATGTGCCGAAAGAAATCGAGACGCTTAAACTTGAACACTTGTTTTGGCAGCGAGGAATGTACCCGAATAATGTGAATGCGAATCCTCGTTGCGTTTGGTAGGTTTCTCGAGGTCAATTATTCTCTCCTGTAGCCGACCTTCAGCGACCTTGGGTGACCTTTGACCATAAGTCACGACATCGAAACATTAAAAACGTTCGTAGCTGACGCTGAATGGGAAAACATGACTTTTAAAAAACGATACCGGATTCTATATCTTTTCTTCACTTTCACCTACAAAGAAAGCTGTTATGACACCTTTCGAAAAAAGTTCGATCCGATACATTTTTCTTTGTCTCATTATAAGTTGTTAGTTTGCATGATTTGCCTGAAATGTTGCCTTTTCAGCAGCGTTTCTTTTGCATTGTAAATGTGTTAGAGCAAATGTTCAAATCGCAAATGTAATTGTTATGAGATTAACGTCACGTAATAAAAAGCATCTATGCAATTAAAATGTAAATGTAAAATCTCAATTTATAATGTCGAATGTCACTGGGTTTATCAGCGAAATGTAAATTTCTGCATTTTTTTTTACAGTCATGCAAAAACGTTGAAAGCGGAATAATCGGCAAATGCTGCCGGGATCCGAATTATGTGGATCCGTGGCCGGCAGGAAATCTGCCTGCGAATTACTCTGGCGGCTTCGATGAGCAAGGTTTCCCAACATTTTTGAACATTGCAAAAGTGAGACCCCCGACTGTAAAAACACCGGTGCGGGTGCCGATTCTAACGACCTCGAGGCCCGTGATCCTGCCGCCTAAGCCCACTTCGCCGCCGGAAGAACAATTGATACAATCGGACAACTCTGACATTTTCCCGGATATTCTTCTTCCGCCACCAGAGACTCCCCCAGAAGTCGAAAGTATCGTAGAGAGTACGAACGTTGTCGAAGCGAAAGAAAAATGCGGTGTTAGACACAAGGTAATTGAGCAATTCGTTCAAACGAGTTATTTGAAATAACAACTGGAGAATGCGAACAAGGTTTGCAAAGCGATTCAGTCAAAATCTGGATCTTGATCTGATATCGTACAGTACAAAAGATAGAAAGACTAATATACGTAAGAAACTATTCATGTCTTTCTACATTCACTACAAACTTTCGGACATAACTGATTTGTAACAATTGCAACTCCTCCAAAATTTATTTTTCACGCCTCCTCTTCTAACTTCTGAAAAAAAATCCAAGTCTTTGGTCCGATTTTGAAAAAGTTATTGCGTTTGAAAGAGTTTTCAAACGTTAATGTGACTCAGACTTTCAACTTTAAGAATTGTTTGCGCTTTAAATGTAAAAGCTATGTACGTAAATCGTGCATTCATAAAATATGTGACATCACTCAATATATATTTATAAAAAAATTATAATAATATATAAATTGTGGTGTACTTTATAATTAATGTACATGACAATTAACCCAGTATCTAAATAACAACAAATTATTTTACATTTCTTATGAATGATCGAAATATTTCTGCACCTAATACAACTCCATTGACTCTTCTAACTAAAATGCTATACATTTTGTAACATTCTAAATACACTGAGTTAGTACCTGAATACGCCAATTTTCTATGATCCTAAGGGAAATGCGTAGTAATGGTGTAGTGTTATAATTGTTTCATTCATTTTTGATTGCAGAATCTTGAAACGAGTGATTCTCGGACAACTTTCGGTGAAATTCCATGGCAAGCGATGGTGCTACAATCGAAAGATAGAAATATTCTTTGTTCTGGTGCTCTCATTAGCACCTACGACGTGCTAACTGCGGCCAACTGCATTGACAGGTAAGAGATTATGTTATATTTGCACGATATCAAATCAACATGATTCAATTCTCCAATATAAGTACGTATATGTACCTACTCGCTAAATAAAGTCTTCGTACACTTTGCAAAACAGGGTAACTTTTTTAAAAATGGACCAAACGTGTGTCAAACCGTTTTTGAGAAAATTATGACTGGTAAAAATTGTAAAGAACACAGTAAATTACACTGTTACAGTGTTTTCATCTTAGCCGGTAATGAATGTTTAAAAAATACAATTTTGATACAATAATTCAGATAAACAAAGTTGTAAAATGCGACTCTTGCCCTGGTTTTATAATTATATTTATACATATGTTCGACATATAATCGTTTTGCAATTCGAATGACTCCGTGCGTAACCGGAGATAAGATACTTTATAGCGCAAAGATAAATTGGGGGTGCGGAATGTTGTTCTTTACATGTGGATTCATTTTGTAAAATATAATATCAGGTTGTCTGCGTAAAGAATGGGAATTTCCTTTCGTATTTTTAGAATAAAGAAAAAGTCGAAGCAAATGTTGCTGAAACGTTTATGAAATATTCGCGTTTGTTTCCCCAGTATGTCGGCGGACGATGTATCGATAAAGTTGGGTGAATGGAAGTTGGGATACGAGTTGAAGCATGAGGAACCGCTTCCTTATGAAATTATCAACGTGTCATCCATCAGTATGCACCCCGGCTATACAAAAGGACACGGAGAGCACGATCTCGCGATTTTGCATCTTGAGACTCCAGCGATCCTCGATCATCACGTAAATACGCTCTGCTTGCCTGAAACGAATCAGTTGCCGGCGAAGAAGTCGTGCATTGCCACTGGTTGGGGAAAATCTATCCTCCAAGGTAAACAATAATTAATCAAGGCTTGTGTCTTCCATTCTACCCTTCCTCTTCTACGAGAAACGAGAAACACGTTCAAAATTGGAATTAAACGCAGCGATGGTGCACAATCGCGTTACTAGATGTTTAATAAAAGTTAACAAAAACGACATTCAAAAATCATGAGTAAAACGTAATAGACTTACTGATGACGACGATCTCTACACGATGTTTACAAGCTTTGTGTTTTGTAATATAAACAAGAATATGTGAACATCTTATAAACTTATAATCATAACGTTATAATATCGATTGACTTTGTAAACATTTCTTTAATTTAGCGCATTACACCGGAGCAATTATGCATGCCGTGGATATGAGTATACTGCCAACGAACTTGTGCAAGGAACAGTTGACAGCTGCCAATGTAAGTCCGAATGCTGCAGACGGTATCATCTGCACTACGCCTAAAGAAGATATCAATAATGTTTGCGAAGCTGACGTTGGCGGACCTCTTGCCTGTCAAAACGAAGAAGGCTATTACGAGTTGAGTGGAATTTATAGTCAAGACACGGGCTGCCAATCGTCGAATCAGGTAAAGATCCGCCCCCAGTGGTGGGGATAAAATGATGACAATTAGGGGAGAGACATTCGCGACAGTTACGGAAACAATGCTGTACTCACGACAGGCGAACCCCGCCCTTTCTCCATGCTAACGGCGCATGCTGGTGGGAGATAGTGGGCGCGCTGTGGTGGTAATAATATTTTATCAATTTATACAAAATTACCCTGCATTAGAGCATGTAATGCTATAACTCGAGAAACACTCCAGCGTGTACCACTTGCGCTCATCGATCGATTACGCAAATGTATTAATTACAATGGAGAATTATAATATTTCCTTCAGGGTTCAATTCTCTTTTCAATCGCAAGATTAACATTTGTCCTCTATGATAAAGAAACTCAAGTTTTATATCTCGCGAAGAGAAACAAAATAAAACTAAAATAATTATTACATTGTATGTTACTCTTGAAACCATACAAGTTTCGTTTCAGCCATTTTCTTTTTCATTTATGTAATTTAAGTAGGATACAAACCTATGGAAATACCAATTGAAATTAATTATATTTGGTGTTTTAGGTTGGAATTTTTGCTCCACTGGACGACAAATGGATGAAAGAAACAATGTTGAGTCAGACGTACGAACAAACTATTTCAACAATATCGGAACAGACGAAAACGAGTGAAAGGGAAGATCAGTTGATAATCTCCAACGACTTCCGGGAGAGTACTTTGTTCGAAGACAATCAGTACCTACCGCCAAATTGAAAACTGATTAAATAATCTGTTTTCTTTATTTATTATATTATCATTATTAGACGGCAGATCATTATGCAAACTGGCACTTTCATAAGCTACCTTACATTGGGCTGTCGGTAAAGAAATTTATTTGTCAGTTGCGAAATTTTCTTAGTGGTTCAAATTTTGATATGTAACGGGTATACATATATGAAATGGCATTAAATTCATTTTCCACTCACAAAAATAAAAAATTTTATGTAACGAAAGTGCAAGCGGCTAAGAGTCGTTGAGGAGAATTCATTTACCGGTAAACAGAGTACTTTTTCTTTTAAATTAGAAATCGCTACATACTTTCCGAATAACCTAATAGACACTGCAAGAATTCTTTACTACGTTAACGTAGAAATTGATTTTACCGATGGTTTATGATAAGACTCAAGTGACAATTATTCTTTAAGAGTGTAGTGTCATGATTGTTATAAAGATCCGCAGTCTAATCATTATTGATGAAACATTTATTTCTAAGAACAATTTTTAAGTAAAACCTCTTAAGTGTACAATTTTTTAAAGTGATGATAATAATAAACATTTTGTAACTATGCGAAAAGTTAATCAAATAAACCGTGTTGGTTAGAATCAAGTGTTCGTTGATATTAAAGACCACCGTGTAGAATAAATTAGGATTCACATAACTGTGCGAATATTTTTGTCCACTATTGTTAATAATATTCTTTTACATTTTCAGCTATGTGTATATCTATTACAATAAACTGTAATAGCTTTACTTACAATTAGTATTTTATGTAAGTATAATAAGTATAATAACATATATCCTGTATATCCACTGTCTATCCACTGTATAGCCATAAGAAACAATATCACGGCGTAATTTATTTTAAATAAAAATGATTCAAATGTTATTGGATTGGTATGTTTATGATATGCATTATATGTATATCTCGAAAATCAAGACCAAACATCGGTAACATGTACACCTTAAAGTTATTTAGTTTAGAATGATAACTATTTGTTCTAATTATTTAGAATGATAACCTTGACAATACGCATATATCAAGGTCATTGAAATCGGTGAGGAGAGTTAACTTCTAAACGCTTACCATTTTATCAAAATGTAGGTGATTCTCCAGGACAATATAAAATGAAAATCAAGAATATAAAAGTTTCGATTGCAACTGCATCTTTAAGTTATTAACGCGTAAAGAGATCCTTGATCCGCCAATAGTAGTGTGTGTAAGTGGGATTAAGAGAAGCGTAAACAGTGACGTTTAGATATGGTGCAAAAGACAGAAGATACATAGCTGACTTATGTGCCGCTATTGGTCGACTATGACTGTTAATAACTTGGAAACATGCCCGAAAAAAAATTGTTTATTGCTCATTTTTATTTTCTATTAGTATGAAGAATTTTCTCCTAACTGTTTCAAAACTCCCTACGTAAACTGTGCAATTAAATTTTATACTCCGTTCATATGTTGTTATTTAAGTTCGGCTTTCTGTAGCCCTAGTTTGGCGCAACCGTGTCCACTTTTGGTACTAAAATATTGAATTCCATCCTCTGCTATCAACCGAAACGATATCAGTTCAAAACGTTGTGTGCATTTAATGACAAAAATCATGTTCCTGTAGTAAGACGACGAACTTTCGAAGTAATTTTTAGACTTCTAATTCTACTTTACATTTCATATTAATCGGAGGAACATACTTCCATTAAACCATGGATGGAAGAAAAATGTCGTGAGTATTTTATTACCACCATTTGAACAATTTTAACATGTAATTTAGCTGATTTTTAAACAGTAGACCGTTGTTTTGCAACGATGACGAGCATAACAAATTTGTCGGTAATATTTGTCAAATATGTTTTAAACACCAAAATATGTGAATAAATTTTAACAAATGATAGGTTAAACGTTTCTGTTAGTTCACTTTACATTTATTTCAGTATGTTCGTTGTAATCTACTGTTAAACGTTGGGAAACGTAAACAATATTAATTTTGACAATTGTTAATACACGGTATAAAATCAGATATATTTTAAATATTAGGTTAGTTTACAGATTTTCAAATGTCGTTCTAACATGGTACTGGAAATGGTTAAACTTGTGTCATAAATTCTTGAGAATAAGAAATATATTTCTTCAAATTATATTTCTTGTTTTTTAAACAGTATTCGTGTTTTGCAATCTTTTAAAGACAAATTTTTTGGAAGATGATTTAGAAGCTTCACAAATTGAATTGTAAAGAAAACTTTTGAGTTGAATCTTGAAGAACTTTTCCAAAATTTTAATACTTTTTACTTTATTTCTTTTTTTTAATTGTTAATCACTTTTGAAAACAGTAAAAAGCAATCTTACATATAATGTAAAATAAACCGATGTTGCATGTAAAGTCCTTATATGAATCATTGTAAAAATTATGTAATGTATATTATTAAATATGTAATTAATAAAATAAGTAAATCTAAATTATATATACATATAAAGGAATATTAGGGTTACCATATTATAGGAAAGACATTTTATGAAAAATTATTTACTGCAAAATGCTCTTCGTCCCAGCAAATATATATTACTTAGTTTTTTATTCCTACAAATTAATAAATTGATTCATTCTTTTTTCAACATCGATTTGAAAACTCTGTACATAATTATTTTTCTGCTCGTAACTCTGTTCGTTTTAGTATATGTATTATGTTACAATGTATGCAATTGTTAGTGAATTATCGCTTCTTTTAGCCTTCATTTATCTATAATCTTTGCAGAACTTTTATATAATGGTATGGAAAAATGAGGATAATTTTTTAATACATATTCAGATTTAAGAGCGTTAGTCCATATTACTTGCAATATTAATTACACGTTTGTTAGGCCATACTATGTTAAAATTGGAATTTCTATGAAACGATCAATTCTCGGGTCAGCAACATTGTCATTTCTGTAGAAATCATAGAATTGTGGAAATTGGACAATACGATAATAGTAATTAAATAAGAATTACATAAACTTTAAAATAATACGAAAATATATAGCTTTTCCATGTTTAATCGACCATTCAAGTGATTAAGTCAGAAATCATTAAAAATCTGATGTTTCATGTTATACAACTTAACCCTCTGTGAGCAATCTGAGTACTTCATGTTGGGAGCAAAATTTCACTCTTGAATTTCCCTCTTTCGAATATTTATTTTTTTCCATTAATACTTTAAACATTTCACATTCCATTAATTAGATTCTCTGAAAGTCTAGAACAATAAAAAAAATTAGTCCTGGACATAAAACGACCTAGGTTGTCCACAAAGATGCAAAAAATATGCTTACCCATGGGATCTTAATTATTGCAATATGGGCGCATACAATTAGCATGTTCGTTAACTAATGTAAATACTTTTAACTTTTTTTAGAACGGCAGGGGACTCCCTGTACCAGATTTTAGAGATTCCAAAAACTGCCACACGCGAGGAAATTAAAAGGACTTACAGAAAATTAGCATTAAAATATCATCCCGATAAAAATCCGAATAACCCAGAAGCTGCAGAGAAGGTAAATTAAATAAAAAAATTTTTTACAAGTATTTTATAGAGTGTAATTTAATCAAAAGAGATTGATACAGTTTTGACGTCTATGAAATCAACAATTTTTAAGATTTTGAAAAGTCCTTTGACATGTGCTCCTATGTCATTGAAGATGACTACTATCCGAAATAGTATTCTGAAAAGTATGCTACTTAATGTGGAATTACCCATATGTGTTTGTTAAATCTTAGCTTAATTCATTTAGGAACGATTAACATTTATATAAAATTTTAAACTATTTTAATTAAAATTTGTCCTTATTCATACGACTGTACACGTGAAGAGCAAATATGTTTTACATTCAGCGTGTAGTACGATTCAACGATCCATTCAACATTTATTAGCGTGCATTCTTCTCAATTGATTTACGGCACCTTTAGTTGATTTATAATACGTAATTGTTTTCAATTTTAAGCCTGGTTTATTAAAAAGTTCTTGGACGTCAAAGTCTTATCTGTGCATATTATTATAAATATAAAATTCGGAAAAAATTAGCCTATATTATGATTAAAGTTTGCACAATTAAATCAGCCATTTTTATGAACACAACTTATATTATACTTTCAAGTATATAATGTAGGGTGTGTAAAATAAAAATGAGTCATTCACAAATGCATTTCAGATTAGATAAGATTTGCTTGTGACAGGTTTAATGTTTCTTAGAACCATATATGGTTTTTTAAGAATATATTTTATAATTTCAGTAAAATTTGTCCCGAGCACTAATCATTAATCCTTGAAAAATTCAGAAAATGGGAGACTTAAGTTGATATTTACACTAATTTGAAATTAATATGATTACAATAATTTGAAAAATAGTGTTAAATAAGAAACTTCAAAAGTTGAAACACTTTCTAACTCTGAATTTAACACTATTCAAATATCTTTACATTTCTTGAAATTATAAATTTGTGGCCCAAACAATTTTTTTTTAATGAAAATAGTCATAGACAATTCTGCAGTGCTCTATTCGATAACTGAAAAAAAAACAATTTATATTAAAATAAAAATGAATTTCTATACGGTAATTAATTTTGTTGACCCAATATTTTAATTATCCGTAAATAAATAACAAGTTTACGATGAAAAAGCCAAAAGTTAATTTGTACATCTAATATGTACCTCTCTTAATGAACAATTCGGGTACCATATTTATTAGCAGTGTGAACTCTTGCGCAAAGAGTTTTAGTCTGTAGGGATATGGCATAATAAATAGATAAATAATTTCCAAATCAGCTTTAAGTCAGACCTGTCCAATCCGCGGCCCGCGGGCCACGGTTCATTTCGTTAAGGTGGGAAGCGACGTCACAAGCTCATAGCATTTGTTTCTATCGCGGATGTATACCTATCGTATAACATAAATAGGAGATTGCCTGTGAGGGAACGGGCAGATCATTGGTGGTAACAGCATGTGGCCCACGATAAAGAAGAAGTTGGACAGGCCTGCTTTAAGTAATATATAAAATTTATTGATACAATATAAAGAATTTATGCGAAAGTGTTTACTATGATTTGCCTATTGTAGCAATTTTATTTCATATACTTCTTTTGTGATTACATTTGATCGAAAATTATCAAGATTCCTTTAAGGATAGTAGAGTTATTAAAATACCTATTAATAGATTTTTCAACACCTTTTTTAATATGAATCTACATATTATAAAATTCAATAAAAATTTGTTTATTAACCGTCATATACTCTTCAAATAAAAATGTATCCATTTTCTGTTTCTAAATATTGTAAAATGTATTATTTCTCTGCGAGCGTGTAATTTGATTTATTTATTTGAAGTAGGAATTGATAAGTAAAATATGATTGGTTGATGTTAATATAAAATGAAAAATATGTGAAATGTAACTGAACAAATTTTTGTGCCAATAGTTCTGAGAAGCAGTGATGCCAGAATCATGGGACATCGTCTCACTTTTAAACTAAAAAAGATATCAATGCCAAATTTGGGCTACGAATTTTTTTTTTAAATCGGGTTTAACAAAAAATTCATGAATATTGTACCTAATGTCATACACGATTGAGATTTTTTTCAGAATTTTTCATTGCAAAACCGATTTTTAAACAAATCAGAAAGCATAAAATTGCCGATTTTATTTCGAAGTTTTCAGTTGACATTCTCTGGCATCACTGCTGAGAAGTGTACGAAGGTTGAACAAAAATGATAAAATGAATAGTGCATAATTTGTTTGAATGATTCTGTTTCAGTTTAAAGAAATAAATAGAGCGCATGCTATATTAACAGATTTGACAAAACGTAACATATATGACAACTATGGATCCCTTGGATTATATGTTGGTGAACAGTTTGGTGAAGAGAATGTTAATGCCTACTTTGTTGTTACTTCTGGATGGTGCAGGGTAAGTTCAGACTATTAATATTTATATTCTTGTATAAAATAATGTAGTTGAGTCTTGGTAACATGAAAATTGCTATAACACGACTGGTTTGATTATTAAATTTTCTTGTGTATTTCTAAATATTATGCCAGTATTTGGACATTCATAGAAATATGTATGAATTATGTCTATTAAACAAGTTTACTAATAAACTTAGCTATACAAAGTTTCCCTTGAAATTACTCACTGTACGAATACTTTTTACACTTGCTATAAGTCAAAAATTTTTCACTGTTACTTGAAAACTGTAATCATCAATTGTTTATAGTCAGTATAATTAAATTATATAATAATTTAAATTAAATTTGTAAGTTTTAATTATATTATGGGTACTCGTAAATAATGTCACTTCTTCATATTTACATAATTTATATTCATATTTAATAATATTTATTTCACTTAACATTTAGTATAGATTAATAAATTACAGATTAATTTCATACTAAGAACACTAAATATTAACCAATTTTAGTAGTGTACAGTCCACGGAGACAGTGGCAATGTTTAATCAGTCTATAAAAACTACATTGCTTATGGGTACCCCTAATAGTAACATCTCTTTACTTTATGCACATAGAGATGATTAGAAGAAATTAATAATCTGATACATTATTGCAGGCACTTTTCCTATTTTGTGGTCTGATAACTGCATGTTATTGTTGCTGTTGTTGCTGTTGTTGCTGCAACTTTTGCTGTGGCAAATGCAAACCATCAGCACCAGAGAACAGTGGAGCATACTATAATCTTCAGGTAAACTTTATATCTTATTATTTAGTTATAAGGTAAAAAATGCATTTAATTCTACTAAAGGTATGAAAGTACACATATGTATTCTGTGTACACCCGTAAGGCAGGTTATGCAACCGTCACTCTCTGGATTTAACGTAGTTTTCTAGCAGGCATAAGTAATTGATTGCTCACAAAGTGCCGACGCTCGAGCCGCTACCCCCACTACCGCGCTCCGACTCGTACGAGCGTGAGAGGGGAATACGAGCTCGTCTAGTAAGTTACTGCTTTTGTTAGTAGTAAGTAAGACGATTTTTCCCGAATATCCGAAGAACGTCAATCTACATGTGGATTATTCAACATGTCTGAGGATTCGAAAAGGAACGTACCTTCTATCCAGGAAGAAACAGTTGCTTCTAAGGATTCTAAGCAATCCTTTAGGAAAGGCAAGGGCAAAAAGAATCGTCTGCAGGATAAAATCCGAATAGAAGCAAAACGCAAGACAGAGAATATCAAGGCAGTGGCTCTGGACTCAGAGTACCTGAATTCGGAGTTACTTCTGAAGGATTGCGCGACTTTATAAGCTTTAGTTCAACGCAATAAACGCTACAAGAAGTCAGTGCTGGTTTTCACCAGAGAAATAGGGGCTGCAGTTACATCAGCAGTGAAGAAGTCGAAGTCATTATCTCCCCTCGTGCAGTTCCCGGCAGCTAAGCTCTACAAGGTTTCGCACGCATTGATGCATGAGAATATGGCTAAATCGAAGGGTATCTACCTGGTATCTGCTACACAACAGACACTCGTGACTTCTCCTACGAAAGTGTCGGCTCTGAAGATACTCTTTACACTACCGAAAGTCATCACGGTATATGTAGAAAATCTCGAGCATACGACATCTAGCAACAACGAGTATCTACCAGTAGCAAGGATGTGATCTCTACTTTGAAAATCTGCGAAACACCGTGGGATATTTGGCTAATCCCAACGTATCAGTATTCCTCTTTCGCGCTCGAGCAAGTCCGAGTGCGGTACAAAGCGTCGGCGTCGGCACCCCACGATCAATCAGTTTCTCAAACTTGTTTTGCAGGTTTGTGGGGACAAGCCATAAATTAGGAAAGCAATTTATTTTATCAATGGAGACTCAAAGGGATAAAGTTCTGAAAATTAGCTATTTAGACAACTTTTAAAATTAATGAAAAATGGATACATAATAGAAATGCGGCAGTAGATATTATACAATTCTGATAATAATCACTAAAAATGACACGTACTGAATTTCAAATTCAAAATTATTTCTTATTCTCTTCGAATTCAATTAATCTCGAATATGAAATTAATTACGTATCACTTTCAGTTGTTACCATCAGATGGGTAGAAGTTCAGATTAGGGTTGTTAACTCCCCCTTTTATATTTTTTCATTTTATGTAAAAGTCGCCCTTGCTCAACTTATTTTAACTGGTTTACAAGATAGAGTTTCAGAGGTGCTAATTTTCAGTAAACATTCTCACTAATCACTCGAGTCTTCATTACTAGAATAAATATTTCTTACATAACTTGTCTAAGAACCTGCGAAAGTTTATAAAAATCAAATACTAACGTGTGCGTTGCCACAGAAACTCGATTATAAACAGAACTCGCTGTAGTGGTGTCGACAGCTTTTCGTGAATATGGCGGAAACTAAGGACCAATCAGAGCGCGGCCACGGCGTGCGATCTACTGAGTGGCAGCGTTGGTGTTGCACTTTGGTGATACAGTGAAAAGGGAAGGAGCAGAAATGGATTTATAATAATTAGAACTCACCTTTTCAGCCGTAAACTTGTTGCTTTGAAATGTGAGTCACTGGGCCATTAGGAGACAAACTGCATAGATGACTTCAAATGTAATGCAATGCCGAAAACTAAGGCACGTACGGTCAGGTCAACGAACTGCATATCTGGTGGTCGACAATATACGACAACCTAAGGAATGTGCGGTCAAGTCAACGATACATTAATTGTATGTTTATTTCACAAAGATATCGTGAAATTTTACCACATTCACTATCACTGTTCACAAATCACAAATCACAATAATCAGTTAATGTGATCACTAGACTGCGAATTTCTTTCGCAGCAAAAATTAGTAAATGCACTTTAAAACACTAGAGAGATTAAAACAATTTAAAAACGCCAACATATTATTTTCAACTTGTTAAAATGATTAAAGTAAAAATCCAATATCAGTATGGCTCCTGTTTATTGCAATAGCAGCAGCCAACTTCTATTTTCCATAATAATCCGCAGTCTAGTGATTAGTTTAAACATAATTATTAAAAATACACACATTAGAAACCGTGAGCTTTGAATTGGTAAATCTTTAGAGATGTTCTCTCTACCGCGATTCGAACAACACTGATCTTATGCAGATTTTTCTGAAAAGCTTCGGAAGGGCATTACGCATGTCGAGAATGCACGCCGTAACATGCTTGCAAAAACAACGGGATGGTCAGACGAAAAAAGGGGGCACTAGAGGGACACTGTAAGACTAAAATTAATAACAATCGCATGTTTTGGATTTCCATGAAATTGGTACGCAGAGTGGACGGGTAATTATTCTAAAACATCGTCTGTCCGTTGTTTACCCAACAAGGGGTAGAAATGTCAGGTCCGCGTGGCTGTTGTCCTTTACCTCCCTTAAGAAACTTTCTAAAAGAAGAATGGACGCTGTTTTCGAAAAGGTGCTCGTCGACTCTGCATACCAATTTCCAGGAAAATCAAAACATGTGATTGCCATATATTCTAGTCTTACAGTGGTCTCTCACGTGCCCTTTTTCTCTTCTGACCATCCCGTTGTTTTTGTAAGCGTGTTACGGCTTGTCAATTCAAAGCTCACGGTTGCTAATGTGTTTTTAATAATTATATTTAAATTAATCACTAAACTGCGGATTAAAAAAACAAAATAAAAGTTGGCTGCTGCTATTGCAATGGACAGGAGCCAGACAGATATTGCATTTTTACTCTAATCATCTTAACAAGTTGAAAATAATATGTTGGTCTTTTTAAATTATATTAATCTCACTAGTGTTTTAAAGTGCACTTACTCATTTTTGTTGCAAATGAAATTCGCAGTCTAGTGATCACATTAATCGATTTTTGTGATTTGTGCTCCAATGCAAGTGACATTGCAATTGTTATTATGTGTTGGCAAATGTGAACAGTAATAGTGAGTGTGAAATAAACATACGATTAATTTATCGATAAGTTAAGTGAAAGTCAGGATCGTTGACTTGATCGCACATCCCATAGGTTTTCGTATACCTACGTTCCTTTATTTTTCGGCATTGCCGTATACCTGAAGTCAGCTATGCAGTTCGTCTCCGAATTGCCCAGTGACACACATTTCGAAGTAGCAAAGTGCATTTACAGCTGAAAAAGTGAGTTCTAATTATTATAAATCCATTTCTGCTACTTATTTTGGTCACTGTATCACTGGGGTGCAACACCAACGCTGCCGCGCCGTGGCTGTGCACTAATTGGTCCGTATTTTTTTGTCAACAACTCCTTGACAAAGCCAAGGCGAATTTTGGGACACCCTGTATAGGGTGTCCGACTACAGGTGGGAGAAAATTTAAGGGGTAGTTCTCCCTTACAATATAAGATGAAAATGAAGAGTAGAAAAATTACGATTTCGGCTGCGTCTTTTAGTTATTAATAGTTAAAAATCCGCCTAAAATGCGGCAACCCGACCAACAGAGGTGTACGTTGCGTACGTCATAGAGGCGTGCGACAGTCACGTATCAAGTGACTCATTATGCTTACCTTGGTTCTCATTTGGGGCCCCAACCAGGCGAAAATGTTTTAAGAATTCATAAGTTAATCGTTGGATGACATTGAACGTGCCTACTCGTTAAAAACCACAAGCGCATTTTTAATATTAGCTCCGTGGAACTATCAAATAGAAATGCCCTTTCACTTTATAATTATTTGTTTGAAAAAAACAAAGTTTAAATATATTTTATAGAGGAAGATTTGGGAGTGAAAATATTGTGTTTGGTGAAATGTACAGGGAAGAAATCTGATACGCAAATAGATAACAAAGTAGTATATATTTGTCGGAATCGGTGCGCGGTACCTCGTGATCAATCAGTTGCTCAGGCCTGTTTTACAGGTTTGTGGGGAAAAGCCATAAATTAGGGAAGCAATTTATTTTATCAATGGAGACTCAACTTGAAGGGATAAAGTAGTCACCTTCTGGAAATTAGAAGCGTGAAGTAAATAGAAAAGAAATGCGATACGCAAACAGATAAAAAAGTGGTATATATTTGGAGAAAATGAAAGAAGTATCTACAAATTTATAAATCTTAAAATACGTAGAATATGGGAATACGTCACGTAAACAATTTCTTTTTCTGAAACAAGAGTTTGGGATATATATGGGATATATATATGGATATGTTATATTATATATTATATTGCGTTGCGAACGATATTTTACATTATACAGTAAAATGATAATTGTTATGCAAGGATCGACAAAAAGTGCACAATTTTGAAATAGACATACGCATGATTGAAGTTTCCACTGTAACAAAAAATCTAATTATGAAAGTCTTTGTACAAATACTTACTATTTTTAATTACATACAATTTAGTGATGTATTTTAAAGTTAGTTTTAATTTTGAGTAAAATTTTCATTATGGTATCATATTTCATTGTTTTTTCCGTAGATTTCATTCAATTTTGATTGGATGGAAAAATTTATAAATGTTTTGACATATTTTTTAGTTCCGATTACTAGAACAGTACGTCAAAAATGTCCATTTTAAACCCTTGCGCGGTGTTCAGGAAATTTGGACGTTTTTATTTTGTAAATTAAATTGGGCCCCCATTAAAATTCAATTCTGAAAAAGGTCTAGTTCTTAACATACGTACAGTGTATACGAATTGTTGATATTAAATTAATTTGTGTATTTCATCAAGAAAAATGACAAAAGTATCTGTGTGCTTTTGGGTCAAATTGACCTGAACAGTATATGAGAGTTAAGTGCGTCCACTTTTTCTGCTGGCTTTATTAATTTTTATTTAAGCTTACGCGCCTTAAATATTATTTCCTATGTTATATTCTATGTTACATTAATTGAATTTTTGATATACTTACAATTATCTAGATATTTTGTACATGTAGTGGCAGTATCGGTATGTTAGTTGCATATTCAATGACATTAGTTTTTATTAACTGTATTAGCAAGTTGAACGGTGAGTTGCATATTTTGTTTATGTTGCACCGTGTTTTATTTCCAATTTCGTATAATAAGTGTAACTTATATATCTTTCACTATTTATCTTTTTGCGTACACTATACGTTCATTCGAATAGGAAACTATTCAAACCGGCTTTGGTTTCAATGTGATCACTTGCATGCTACGTTATGGCAGTGTTCTGTGTGTATTAAGCAGTCAGTTGGATGTTACTGCACCCTTTATAATTTATTTCAGAAAATTGAGAATAGTTGATTACGGTATTCGTTAAGTTATTTAGCTTCATGTTAATTTATTTCGTTAATTTATTTCGTAGCATTTAAATATGAATTTATTGTACGATAGCTACAGCTTCATTATTCAGAAATTCATCAATTTAGTAGTCATACTATCTACAGGTTGTCACAAAAATATTTTATTTCCTTAAAAACGGTGATTCCTAAGGTCATTTAAAATAACATTTTCCTTTAGGAAAATGTTCTCCGCGACTTCGTTAACGAGTTATTAACCAAAAATCGGAAAAATTGGTCCGAGTTTTTCCGTTAATAATTCATTAACTAAGCCGCGGAGACCATTTTCGTACAGGAAAAAGTTATTTCAAATGACCGTAGGTATCACCCTTTCCAACGAAATATAACATTTTTGGGACACCCTGTATAAAATTAAATACATGGTGTTCCATATTATCCTCATACTCATAATACTTTAAGCACCCGTTGCTTTACATATTAAATCAACAAATTATATTTCATTTATAATGCTACGTATTACAACACAAACAGAAAGGTATCAATCAATTTACAGTATCTCAAAAAAAAGTGGATGAATTTTTACCCTCACGCAAAGAATGTAACAGCAGCAAAAGAACTCGGTTTCATAAACCATGTTCGTGATGTTCCTCTTTCATACCTAAGCAGTTATACATAAATAACAATTTCTTCAAGAGCCTTCTCTTTTTACTATCTAAACTATGCGACTTTAAATCCCACTTTTGTTATTTGTCATATTATACAGAGTCCTCCAAAAATCCCGGAACGGTCAAATGTCTCAAAAACAAAGCATTTTTGAGAAACTTGTTTTAGACAAGAGTTTTAAGATTTTAAGAGTCCTGTTAAAGGGTCATATCCCTTTGATCTTTACTGGAGGAGTGAAGGTCATGTCAAGGTCAACACGAGTTTTTTAAAATGGAGTATGCCATTTTCTATTATTTTATGAAACAATAATATTCATTTCTGCTACAAGTGTAGGTTTCCACTATATTTAATGGGGTCATATTTTACATAAATTACATGATATATGGCCTGTCGTTATAGTATTACTCTTTCGATAACAATGAAAGAATGAAGAAATAAAGAGTATGTAACAATTTAACGGTTGATTTGACTGTTACACTTGAAAGTGGAGCTTTGCATGATTGTAAATGAGCTATCGACGTGTAATTTATATAACAAAATAAGGCTGTTCATAATATATGAAATAAGAATTCTCTGTATTGATTGAGAAAAGTTGGAGTTAAATAGAAAGGTGTTTCCTTAATAACGTTTGATAAGTTAATTATGGATACAGTAAAAGGATGAAGAGGTCAAATGTGCCCCCAAAACCAAATTGTTCTTTTTTTTCATACCATTCGATGGGTATGACGCCCGTACAAAAGTCCAAGTGTCGATCATCGTGTCATTTGTTACCTACACTCCAGAATATTTTACTCCTTTCTACACCCAAGGGGACGCCTAAGATCCTTTTGGGTCCAATTCGGGGCCTAGAGAAATATCGGAGGCGACCAGATTCTGAAGGCAGTAAAACGTTAGAAATGCTGTATTATTATACGGTCTTAAGAAGAATGATTTTCATGGTAGAATTTCAAGGTAGAAGTCATTTAAAGTTTGCCAAAGACCAGGCAAATGAAGATAAAGTTAATAAAGTCATATTATATATGGATAAAAGCAAATTAAAATCCTGACTCTGAAGCGAATAATAAAAATACTCATCGAATGTATGAATGGTATTTTCAATAAACATAAATGTATTAAGTATTGTAGATAATAATTCGAAAGAAAGCGGTACCAAATTGGAATCATTGAAAATCAGTATTTCCTACCAAGCCAGTGAAATTTATGAATTGAGAAACAATAATAAAATACATTTCAGTGACGTACATTAAGCTTACGCACTAACATAAATCGATTCCAAAATTGAAAATTTGATTTTTGTTCTAAAAGGTAAAGGTTCCCCAAAACTAAAGGTGATAGACTAAAACATTTTCAAATTCCGTTCTGGAGAGTCTGTAAAATCGTTTTATGTGCGATCACAAATATAATATTTGCATAGCTTGTATGGTTGAATTTCCCAAAATGTCCAAAGTCGAAAATTCGACTGTTTCCGAATGGAATGCCTCCGAAACTAAAACTATTAGAGATAATAAAGATCGTCTATTAATTATTACAATATTGAAAATTTGGTCATATAGCCACTTTAAATGATTAGAGTTAAAATGTCCCGTAAACTAATGGTTTATTTATATGAAGAAGTTACTACTTTTCCTACAGAATTACAAGCTAAATCGAGAAACATAATAAACAATTTATGATTCCATTTAAGAAACAAGACTTGACCTCCGTGTGGTCTCTCTACGTATAATGTTTCAACAGCGTAACAAAGTTTTAACGGGTCCGTGCTAATTGGCCGACAATGAGTTTCTTGACAATGTTTACATCGACACTATTAGTAATATAGTGACCCACGAAAATATTCCAACGTCCTTTAAATTACAATAACTTGTTTAAAATTGGACCAAACGACTTCACCTTTTTAAAGTAATTAAAAGCGTTGATTTACTAAATGATGCGCAAAAACAATTGCAATTGGTGAGAAATACAAAACATAAAAAGGACACTGTTTACAACTTTTTTATTTGTGCCCGTAATGAAAATTTAAAATATGCGTCTTGTAGATCTATATTAAACACCGACAATTTCATTGAAATATCATAACATAGATCTACGAAACATATGTTTCAAATTTTCATTGTGGACTCGAATAGATACGCATGATATCAACGAAAAGCATCGATATCAATGATCATAAACATAATTCGAGAAACGAGAACGTCTTTTCATCTGACATGTTTGTCTGTGAACAATAATGAGCAAGATAAATCGAGGTGCTCCTTTATAAATAAACGAGTTGTCTTTTACAAGGAACACTGTTCAATTAATGGTAAAATCATACAGTTGCTTTTGTGTAAATCGAAAGTATACGTCAGAAAGGTCACAAATATATAAATTGAGGATACTGCCAGAAGCTGATCTGTTCTTGAGAAGTTAACAAGGGTGGAAGAAAAAGAAAGCAGGAAAGTTGAGGAAACGAAATGACAGAATCGTATATGAAAAATTATTTATTTGTATCATGTAAAAATAAATTGCAATAAATAAATGATGCTAAATTAAAGATGGATAAAAATTAGAGGAACTAACTGCGTTCTATTTCAAAACGTATTCAAATAATGAACGGTATTAGGATCACATTACACTAGGCAGGTCAGACACTGAGGGTGTATACAGTAAATACTCGATATATGTCAACAACACGGGTCTTGCCAGCGTCATGTATCGTCCAGGAGACATACCCTAGCCGTGTTATGTTTACACTCCTCGACGTCAGCTTCGTGGCCCCTCACGAGGTATACCCTGCGGTAGTGGGGATAATTCCGCGACGTTTATCATCCAGCCCTTGGCGACATATGTAGAGAAAACACTGTAACTGTTTATAGACCCTCAGTGTCTGACCTGCCGAGTACAATCTGACCCTTATTCCGCTTACGGATGCGAGTGGGTTAATTTGCATTTTCATGACCTCTGTGGTGCATACGCTTTCGACCTACATAAAAAAATCCGTACGATTTCATCGTCAATTGTATAGTGTTCCTCGTTAGTCCAGAAACGCAGCAACACACGTCTCGATTCTCGAGAAGGTAATCCCATTCTTTCCAATCATCTCTATCTCGACTATCTTTCTCGATCAATCATGTTCCATCGACGCGACGCATCGATCGGCGTACTCGTAAAATCTTCCTGATTTAGCCTAGCATGCACTTTTTTACGTCTGCCTTTATTTTAGAATACGATAGATTAGCGGTTTTGTTTACGTTGTTGTTGTATTATAGCGGAACCAGAATCCAGAGGGTGATGTCGTGACGAATCAACCAAGAGGCCAGGCCAAGGTAAGTTTTTCCTTCAGTATCAGTGGTTCTTAGTTCTATACACTCGTCCTGACCTTAAGAAAAGAATGGAAAAGAAAAGAAAACTGTTTTTACGTTCCACATGGAAACGGGAGTACTTGGAGTACAACGATACGTCAAGCGTAACGAACAAATGAAAATTGAATAACGACGACACGAGTAAATTGATGATTGCTGTCTGTTTTTTTTTTACACGCTCATAGTTACAATAGCTGTCAACCTCATTCTTGTTACTTCGCAAGCACGATATCGTAGTGAAGTGGACAACTATTATGACCATCAGCGTGTTTCAGGTTTCTTTCTTCTTGTTGCCATAGTACTCAATCGAGTTTCTCTTGCAATCCTTTTCGTTGTATCTCGTTTCGAATTGTCTGACGTAGAAGTCGAGATTCACGAAAAAAAAGAAAGGGTTTGTAATATAGTTTAATGAATTTTCATTCGTAGTAAATTGCAAGAACTGTGAAAGAAAGCGAGACCGTGTCGTAACGCACAAGGAGCTGAGAACCATTGAGACGGATCTGTTTTATGCGATATTCGGCTCACAATCATTTCATCCAGCTTCTTGTACCTTTTTCTTTATATTTCTCACAACCTGATTTCGTACGTCTCTTCCGGTCTCAGAGCAGGAATATGTAGAACGTGAACAGCAGGTTGGTATACACTCAAGAAATTGATGGTACATCCTAAACCTACCACCGTCTTTACCTTTAAGAGATTCTTTATTTCTGGTCGTTGCAGTCGATCGTACCACGTAGTTGTGATGTAAACTTGTTAATACTATGCAAGCTGTAAAATTTTATTCGTGCGACAACGGCACAGGGTGGAACGCATTCTACGTATAACAGGAACCGCTTCGATTACAGTTTACTGTAAGTAATGACTTTTTTCAGTCGTAAATGTTTCGAACAAGAGTTGACCGATTACGAGGGAACGTATTATATATCATACCAAATATACAGAGTGGACCAATAACTTTGATCACCTCCAATATTTCCGTTATTTGTAATAATATGAACAAACGATGTACACGAAACTCGCATTGTATGGAGGGGGAAATATTGTGATGCAAGCATTTCTTATATGGGTGAAGGCATTTTGGAGATTTCAAGGTCAATTCTTTAAGTAAAACCGTATACTCTTTTATGCACCAATCGATGCAGGCTTTTACTCTCTATAAAAAGGTATTAATCCAGTATGTCGAAAAATTAGATCAGTTTAGCAGATATTTTAATTTAAATATTGCTTAGAACACCTGACTCTATTACTATTGATAACTTCGTATACCAATACTACCGCAATAAAAACGTTTACTTAGCAATATTCAAATTAAAATGTCTGCTAAACTAATCATTTTTAATGGGTTAATATTGATTGATGCGTAAAAATATATACGATTCCATTTAAAAAACCAAAGTTGACATTTAAATCTCCTAAACGTCTTCAACGCATAATTTAGATGTTATTTGAGGTGATCGAATTAGGTGTCTCACCCTGTACATATCGTATATGTATATTACGTATTGTATGTAAAGTTCAATATTTTAATAATTAATAAGCAATACTTATAAACTTTGATACACCAAATTTCAATCTGCAAAAACATTGATCTGTGAAAACCAGAATTTAGTTCTTAAGAAATTTAATTTGGTCACCAGTTTCAAGTCGGTACCCCTACTACAAGGATAGATGAAGGACAATTATAGATTAGAATTATAATAATAAAAGCGATTTTAAGGTTCTAGAATGTTTAAAAATCGATTGTACAGTTAAAAATTCGTAAAAGAGTCACGTTCGTATGTGGTATCAGGTAGAATGTTCATGAATGTTTTTGTAATTTTTTGTTGAGCAGAACAGAAAATATAGAGCATAATTCACTAGAACCAAGTCAACCCTGTAACTACCTTTGTGGTAGGGATACTGACTTGAAACTTGTCACAGAGGATTTTCTTTTGGAGCCCTGCCGAATGACGTGACCAAATATCAATTCCATTTGGATGCACTTTTGACTTCTCCGGCTATATCCTTTACGATACTATTTTAAGAAACAAAGACCTTCATATGTCCTCCATGCATTCACTCGTGCAAAAATCAATCACGTCATAATACGCCCCCCTCGAACCACTCGACTCTTATTTGAAACATTTTTCACTGAAATCATTACTTGCGCAGTAATCAAAGTGATCACGGTTGTACAGGGTGTGACCGGACGGGTGGTACCGCCGCGCAGGGGGTGATTTTACATGTAGAAATAAGTTGAAAAAACGGAATAATATTTTTTTCGTTTGAGGCACCGTTTTTTAAAAAATCGAGTTTAAAGATCCAGGTAGGTTTCGCGTGCTTTAGTACAGGCCTGGGCAACTTCTTCCCCGCTGTCGCTTCACGACCCCCACCACCAGTGTACAGGTTCTAAGAGAGACCTGTGAAGCTTAATGCTTTTTAAAATTGAACCCAAAGTGATATTACAAAGTTTTCCATTAATTCACATATTTTCTGCAGTAGTTCTTTGATAATAACACTGGGTTTACGGCGCACTAAACGTGGCTACTTTACATTGCTTCATAAGAATAACAAGAATATCAGCTCATCCAAATTTTTAATCATTTTGTTTATGATAAATGCCCAAAGAAATATACAGTTGTTGACTGAGATTAAAATTATTACCGGCAAATATGCTGCTACTGTTGTTACTGCTGCTGCTGCTATCCGCATTATCTACATATATAATATCTATTCTGATTAAGCATTATCAATTTTAAATCATTTTTTAGATAATACGAATATAAAAATGTTAAATACTTGTCTTACCTAAATCTTTACGACTTATCTTGGCATCGCAAATTACTCGAAAAATGTAATTCACAAAACAGACATCACTCGGCGTCACCAAGACAGAGCCGCATATGTATTCGCATTGTGCATCATGGTATCACGTGACTAGCAGCGGTGGTGGGAGTAAAGTGGGGAGTAATGTGACGTCAGGCGTCCCCTCGTGCAGAAAAAAGGGAATCTGACGGCGGAGGGGAAAGCGTACGGACTGTGCTTCAACATGCCTGGTCGGAATTATGTGGGACTCCCCGGCTATAGTGCGAAGCTGATAATATCCGCTAAACCTCCACGGTGGCCGACTCTGGCGTAACGGTGACTCCGTTCTAATGGAACATTTTTATGGCGCAGATCAAAACGTCGTGTCGCAAAGGCGAATTTTTGTCTTTCATAAATCACACATATTTTTTTTTCAATTTCTTAACCATGTGATTTTTGTCTTACACTTTTTCTTCTAGTATTTCATTATTATAAATTATCAAAAGAAGTGTCCATATCCATGTAAGACATGTATATACGTGTGAAGTACAATTTAAAAATAGTTATCTCTTATATTGAAGGTGCAGCAAACCTGCATACCTGGCTTGTACATACAAAAGAACATTACTGCATTTCTTATGCCTGAAGCGAGAAACTACAAATTAGCAGCGATAACTCAGAAGGTCAGCTATCATGTTTTTGTACTCCACGCACAATTACTCAAGATGAAAAGTTTGAAAACTAAATTCAGGTACAAGATTTTTAGCTAATGTAGAAGATGGTCTACAGAGCCGTAATGAAGAGTATGCATGGTTAAAAAAACGTTGGGGAAAAAATACGCTCCAACATTATTTTTGTACGTATTTTTATTTAGAATATTTTTAAGATGTCAGACAAAAATATTTTAAAAATACCTGTTTGACGAAGAAAATCATATGGCAAGAAATTCAAGAAGTGGGTGATTTATGAAGCAAGAATAACTTGGTCTGTGCTACGTTTTAATCCACGCTAACACTGGATTTAGGAAGTAGATACTAAAAGTGACTACTTTACATTGTTTTATAAAAATGATTAATGTATTTATTTAGATTTTTAGCAACTTTTGTTATAATACAGAATCAAAGAAATAAATTTATTGAACAACTCCCCGTAAATGCGTCTTTACAATAATCGTCAATAATCGTAAATTAAAGAAATTTAAGCCCGTCATTTTGGCGGGTCTCGTACTTCTAGTGTTAAAAGAGTTTCCTAGAGGTTTCACAATCGGACACTTACGCGTTACGCGAATCTGCGATGTTGAAAGCGTTGTGTAATACGAGGTATTGTAACTTGTAATTCAGTATTCTCTCCGTAATTGTAGACGCTTCGGATCTGCAAAGTTACAGTTATGGAAGAGGTACTACATTCTTCGTAGTGTTCCGAACGTAGAGAAGGATAGCGATTGAAAACGAAAGAGGGGCTGAGGTTCGAGGCGTTGGAAAAACATTAAATGACTCGCGCAAGCCCGGCCGTTTAAATTAAAAAATCAAAATTCGTACACACATATTAAAGTGTCAGACTTCACATTTACAGAATTCGTGTCTGTACCATAAACGTGAAGTCCGAAACTTCAATTGCTTGTGATGGTAGCTTTTGCCTCATTTAATGACATCATATGTTGCGAACGTACTTCCAACAGCGTCGATGGATGGCAGCGGGTGGGGTGTCCGAAACTGGAACCTCTGGAGACTTTTTGACGTGGTTCGTGACCACGGATCATGCGTGGATTTCGGTTTTTTCTTCCATGAATAAATATTTTTCTCATTTCCTAACACAATGTTCATTAAATCATTTCAAAAACATGTTTGAACTATTTTTTAAAAATTTTGCCCAAAAATAGTTTTAGCTTACTCTTTCTTTCATCTTCCTTCTGATCGCTTATGGCAGCGCCACTTATACACTGATAACAACAGCGATGATTTTCGAAGTCAAACTTCATTTTTGCTAATTAATTATTTGCTGCTTTTTAAATTATTTTTTACTTTCAAGCACTTCTACTGTTCTTTGAGGTGCATTCTCAATTTTTCGACATTCGGACACCTTTCTTCTAGATTATATCCTTTTAGCTAGTACAGTGGTTACTCTATGTATGTCCCAAAAGCCTAACCGATAAAAGTCCCAGAACTGTCCCCATTACCGCGGGGTATACCCGTATGTATGTGACATAATACGAGTCAGGTATATCGGTGTGAAACCAGGAGACCACTATTAATCCAATAACAAAACTTCTTTATTATTAATTATTTTTTAATGGGATTTTTATTTCCCATCGCGCAGAGAGTCGTCGCTAGTGTAGACCGAGGTGAATCGGGCTACATTTAGTAGTAGAAGTTGAAGCATTTTGAGGGGAGTATAAGCCCGCCTGGCAACTCTGCTGACAAGACCTCCAGCGCAGAGCCGGGCAACTGGCGGCTCACGGGCCGCACATTGTTTCTTTCCCCTGTTCTCAGTGCCTACCAGCGTCTCTCACCATTCGACTGGCGTCCTATGAAAGAAATAGCGCGCGGCCCGCGGGACCCAGTTCCTCGGCTCCGGAGATAAAGTCAGGCTAGGAATGGTGCTGAACAGTGGGAGAACTAACGGTGGAGGTTGCGCAGCGACGGTGGGAAATATGTTGCCCGGCTCTGCCCGAGCGGGTCCTGGGCGAAACGCTCCCCATATTCAACTGGTTTTATTTCAATTAAACATAGTTACCCTCTAACTTCGCCAACGATCCTCAACCCTCAACATCGTTGTATGCGACCGGGGAGCGGGATAAGCGAAATAAAAAGTTGTACTCGTCTTGACAGCTTTTGCACAAGAGTAGAGAACTCTATACCCTGAAATCGAAATGAACTCGAAAATATTTCGGAATATTTGTACATGTATCGTGTGTACTATTAAATCTGCGTACTGATCTGTGTGCTAACGCCGATTGGATCTGTTTTGTTTGCCAACAGGAGTATGAAAGTGATGAGGAGGCGGTCACGTCTCAACCACAGGGTGGCACACAGAACAATACCACGAATCAGCAGCCGATCTTTGCCATGCCGGCGCCGGGCGCACCCATCGACGAGAACACAAACTTAAACAGCGGTGCTGACAAAGTTATTTACACGACCGGTATTACCAGCACATAAACATTAACGCACATTATTTATCCAAACACCGTTATTATTTTTCTTAATTAGTTCGATCTTTATTTGCGAACCTATCTTCTCTTCCCTTGTACTGTTACTGCTTCTCTCTCATTTTTGCATCCCCCGCGATGCGTTGTTAGGACACGTGCCACATAAAGCATGCGTGATTGCGATGCCGTAGACACTAAGCTTACTATCATTGTTCCCGTTTTTTTATATCGCGACAACGCAAGTTCAAGTTCTTAATTCGTCAACGCCAAGATTCTAATTATAGATCAATTGCGTTTGAAGCGATCTATAGAACGGTTCCAGAGAGAGAATGATAGAGAGAAAGGAATGTGAGAATGAGAGACAGAGAAAACTCATGAGCAAACTCATTTTTTCTTGTATATTTGAAAGAGAAAATTGAAATTTGGAAACTCGTTTTGTCCCGCATATTTGGAACAAGCTGGAGAATCGGAAACTCATTTTGCTTGTGTATTTTGTTTTGGAAAACAATAATTTACTTAAATACCAAGTCAAGAGAATCTCTACAATTTTTCTTATAGAGTTGTGAATAGGTAACCATGACCAAGTACCAATAAATTTCAGTCTCGCCTCGAATGAAATCAGATGAAGTTTTGTATCGAAACATTAGTATAATGTTAGTATAATACAAACCGTAGCAATAGGCAGTTCAGTAGGCATTCGTTTTGTCTTACTTATTGTGATAGTGTGAATGGATCCGTGTACAGATAAATTCTAGACACATTTTTATTCGTGTGTAGACCTTTTTTTCAGTTTTTTAGAATGAAACGGCTTCGCCAAGGTGTAGATTTCTGGTCAGAATGGTATCTTGAACATTTTTGGGCGGATGATCTATTATGTGAGGAGGCAAATCAATTTTTTTTCTCGTTCAATTGGCAGGAACGGGTGTAATATGTCGCTTTGTTTCGGTGTTTTTGTCTGTTTTATTAATCGTAACATTTCATTGCGCGCTAGTTCGGATGTAAATTAAAGAAACAGAAATAAATGTTGTGAAGTTCGTAAAAATGATTGTCTCATCTCACAAAAGTAAGTTTAGATGTTTTATTATTGTTAAAGGGTGAATGCATTTATGCCATATGCAAACTCTTGCAATTCAAGGAAACATTTTCATGTTATGAAAAGGCATTACTCCATTAAAATTAGTGTATAGTTCTAACATTTTTTGTTTCCTAATGTTCAATATTTGCTCATTTTTCGGTAATATTTCTCCGATAAAAGTTGTATTACTTCAAAAGAAGGCACAATGAGCTAAACGCTTTTTGAACTTTGAGCATTGTTTCTGCAAATTTAGTTCATTTCAAACGTCGTGACTCTATTTATTATAAATCAGATATATACCAGTATATAGCAATCACTTGAGAGAACTATAATAACGTACAACACAGGTGAGCAATTGTTTTTAGACGAAGAATAGAAATAGCCCATAATTTATTTAGTTTGCGAATAGTTTTAATCATCCTTTAGTTGCATGGATTTTTGCGATTGTACATTTTACAATATTTATTACTTTTACCTTTATGTCCGTTTATTTTATATTGACTTGCTACTATGAATTTTCCAAATGTGTATGTAATATTAGCGACAGTCGTTTACAGTATAGTATCGTATACTATTGTGGATGTTTGACTTCTGGTGCCAAACAAGTATTCGATTGATTCGGATTGTGTACGGTGAGTCACAAAAATTCACCAGATAAATTGAAATATTGCGGACAGAAACCAATATCGGCTGATATTGACCTGTCAAATACATTAAAATTATATAGATTTTTATATAGTTAGGATGGTTTTTATATTTATTTGAATTATCTAATAAATAAAACGTAAATAAATAAAAAAGCAAACATTCTGATTTAATATTGGAGATAAAAATGTATCTAAAAATCATTTCAGATGTCCAATCATTTCCTGTGGCAATTGAAATACGGTTTAAATGTTCGTACCATTATTAAAACAAATATTACTTATATAGTATTTATTTGTATTAAAATTGAAGAGTTGAAGTAAAAATATAATAAAATCATCTCACTTGAGGTTTTCTGCAGCTTCCTTGACAAGGAACTAGGGTCCGGGCCCCCCAGGCCCGGCTACGGTCCTGCAAATTCCTCAAACGCTTAATTTGGCGCTCACTCTATTTCGTACGTCTCAGGAAGAGTGCTCGCAACTATTCCTTTACATCGGTACTGCCATAGGGCGGGCCCGATCTTCCGTTATATATTCGGGGAGACGTTGGCAATTCTGCCACGTCACAGTGTGTTTATTTTTAGTATATTGGTATATGGGTGTCATATAAATGATAGTAATAATAGTAATAAAAATGAAAGAAATGTTTCGGATTGTCCGATTTGGGTCAAATATGCACCGTTTTGTTCTATAATTTTTTGCCATTTTAAAGGTAGCTTCACAATGCCTCTCTCATAGAAGTCTTGGTCCCTATTGGCGAAAAACTCTAGTAATCGATTTTCAATATGACCCTGCTGGCCTTTGTGGCATGGTAGCTGGTAATCATATTGTGGTCCTGGAATGAGCAAGACGCTCTACTAGTTATGCATTCGATTTCCCCGACACAGTAATCACTTTCCGTCATTCCTAGTGGTAGGAAAACTTGAATGGCTGCGCCATTCTCTTGATGCCAATTTCTTATAACTAAGGAAGTTTTGCAATACAAGAGAAACATGGTAATCGCTTGGTGCAAAGTCCGGACTATATAGTGGATGCATCAGAACTTCCCAACCAAGCTCCCGTAATTTCTGGCGCGTCACTATAGATGTGTGTGGCCTGGCGTTGTCCTGATCATTTTATACAGGTTTAGCGGAATTCTGGTTGATACTGGAAGGTCGGGTCTTATCAAAGTCTCTGTTGTTAGAGATCTACAATACGGTAGAATACCACAAGTGAAACCGGTATTGGAATATGCCAGCGTATAAACCCGAATGCCCCATTTTGTAGGTTTCATGGGACTGTATGTAATGAATGAAATTCGTCCTTTGAATTTGATAATCGACTCATCCAAACAAATCTGTTCTCCGGGTATAAAATAATTCAAGAATCTTGCATTTGTATAATCGAGGAAGCAAGATACTAACTTCAAACGGGTTCTTGGGTTTGTATTTTATGAGGGTATTGTCTTCAGATGAAGTCCCCAAAAAATTTTACTAAATCGGTCTCTTGTGAATGTGTCCGAGTAAAATGGAATGCAGCTAACATTATTTCTGGACCAGTATTCTTGTAAATTTGTCAACGGCATTGTCCCCATATTTATGATTAGTGCAATAAATGTCCAGAATTCGCTGATTCTTCTACCTTCCTTGCAGCGTAATTGTAATTGTTAGTTTCCTGTACTATGTCAGTAACTATTAGGTCAATCAATCGGAAAGTTCCGTCTGTTTTTTTTCTTTTTCTTTGCAAAAAGTAAAGGTTTATTTAAGGAACAATATCAAAAAGTACATTAATTAATATATTGTCCATCGTTAGTGACGACTTTTTCCCATTTTTCGGGTAACAAGCGAATTCCTCGGCGAAAAAATGAGTCATCTTTGGAGGCTATCCAGTCAGAGATCCATTTTTCGACATCTTCATATGTATTGAAGCGTTCCTCGGCAAGTGCGTGTGCCATCGACCGAGACAGGTGGTAATCGGAAGGGGCACAGTTTGATGAATAAGACGCATGGGGTAGCACTTCCCAGCGAATTGCTGCTAACGTTTCTTTGACAACTTTTGTGATATGAGGAAGTACGTACGAATCATTGATTCGTCAGTCCATAATTTTTTTTCCAAAAGTCAAATCGTCTATTTCCGTATCTTCAAAGTAGGCTTGTAATATTTTTGCCGAATGCCGATTGGCTGACAAGAGGTCCTGATTGGCCCTCATATAAAATTGTCTTTGGAGCATGATAAGAAATCCTCCGAGCACTCTTGACGTATAGAAGTGGGCTACCATTTTTGCTACGGGTTCTGTTCTTAGTTTTTCTCTACGCGTCTGAAAGTAGGTGTGCCGCCTCTAGAAATGGAAGAAAATTCGTGTAGAAAATTAAAATAAATTGACGTCTTTATGTTAATGAACCATACAACTAATATGAACTTTATTATAACGTAACTGTCATTACGGAATTTGAACGAGTTTCTGAATTTTTCAATTATCTGAGTTTGCTATGGGTCTGTATAGTTATAAATGCTGGTGTACGTGTGCGCGTGCATGAGTCGCGTGTGTGACTGGAAAGTTGATTGTAATATTAAGAATCGGTGAAAAAACACACTTGCTATGCAATTCATTTTTTCATTAGATTTATTTGCGATAGAATGAACATTACATCTGTTGACACCTCCACTATAAAGGTGTAAAGCAGTATTGAGACTCCAAAAATTAAATTTTCTCTACACGAAAGTAAACAGTAGGCAATACGCAAACAAAAGCTCAAAAGGGTGTAAATAAATCGCTTTTCATCAGAAATATGGTACGCATTATTGAGACTTTTCATGTTAATAACGATCATTTTTTTCAACAAAAATTTAAAAAAATCGTTTTTCGTGTAAGCAGTGTTACACACAACTACCACGATTTTTACAAATTGAAATTTTATTCTAAAGGAGCATTGAATGTTTGGAATATAATTGCAGCGAGAAAACTACAGAAGGGGATAGAAAGTTGATAGTTCGTTTGAAACAAGGAAATAAGTAAAGATACTGTGTGGACAAAAATAAATTCAATTTTACATTGTTATGATAGTTAAAGTCAATATATTCCTAAAAATGAAGAAAAATGTTGACAAATGTGTACTATGTAGTTGTTAATATTATTTCATAGTGAAATACCTTAAACTTAATCATGTCCGCTACACGTGTCGATATTATTTATTTTGGGAATTCCGACAGTTACGTTTATTTCAACTCTTATATATTCTTAAATTCAATCCTACTTATAATTAGAAGAAACGATTGATCGTAGCTGTACAATACTGCTGTACCCAGTTGAATTATCTGTTTCGTCGACGCGTGATCATCCTACGTAAAGGATTTCATTTGCGAAACAGAGGGTCCTTCCATTTTTTTCCTTCTGTGTAAATATATTCTAACTTATTTTACTACCTTATATTTATATTGTACCCCTCGCCGCGATAGCGTTTGTATGCTTCTTTTGTAGTTCCGTTGCTAACTCGGTAAGAAAGTGTTCCATCGGTACCAGAGAGATCGGTACTAGAAATGTTAACCCCAAACGATAACGCAAAGATCTCGCTATCTGTAAGATATCAGGCTTGGCTTATGCAAACTTGTATTTTATTGTTGATATAAACGCTTGCATGATCGTTGGTAAAGGCCGATAACTGGGTTACTTGTGTCCCATACGAAATACATCTACGCTAAGGAACCCAATTACCGTGAGGGTACCAATTACTGTGCCTACATTAATTATTTGGCTTGCTACATCTATTATTGATTTTAACGAAAACAATTTAATATCTCTCTTTTTAATGTTTATTGTGCTTTAAAGATAAGTATAATTAATATAGGTAACCCCAACAGTAGCAGTAATTGGTAACCCCACAGTCATTGGGTCCCTTACCCTATGTAACTTTTCCTATTCACGAAAAAATAAAGACCCATGATTAAATTAATTGTAACTCATTCATAACGATGCTATGTTACAGTTAGTGGTTTAGGATATACAGCCGGGATTAGAATCAGTCTTATTTAAACAAACACAGACTTGTTAATCAACATTACACAGCTTTATTTAGTCTCTTTATCGAGAGAGACAGAGAAGAGAATCAAGGATCATAGAGTCTACAAAAAGAATAGAGTAGCATAGAAAAAGGACGCGCAGATTGTTGAATGGATGCGGTGAATCTAAAATATAGAATGTATTTCGAATACCCCCTCTCATCATGGACACTCATCAATCGCATTCAGTCGTAAGCCGCGCATTAATTTTGCATGACTGACATTGCAGAGGCTCTTAGTTAACATGTCTGCCAGCATGTCTTGCGTTGTTATATATTGAACATCGATTCCTCCTCTTTGATATATCTCGCGGATATAATGATACCGGATATCGATGTGTTTCGTTCTTGAATGGTACACATCCTTGATTATCGCAATAGTTCCTCCGTCGTCAACTTCTAACATCCCAAGTTCGCACAAGAAGCTTCACAGGTGAACCGCTTTCTTGATGGCCTCAGGTTGCGCCATGTATTCGGCTTCTACGCTTGATAGTGCGACGCGACTCTGTCTTCTGGACTCCCACATGATGGGTGCGTCTGCTAATTTTAATATGTCACCTGTTTGGGATTTTCTATCACAACAAGTCCACAAGTCCGTGAAAATCGCATTCTGTCTCTTTATAAATGATACCATGCGATATCGTCCCTTTAAGGTAACGGAGTACCCTATTCGCAGCTGTACAGTATTTTCTTCTCTGTCTCTCGAAACACGACACGTGTGTACATAACAATAAAGCTGTGCAATATTGGTCAAGTCTATTGTGCAAGTCTATGTTTGTTTAAATAAGACTGATTCTGATCCCGGCTGTATATACTAAACCACTAACTCTAACAGTCTATGTAAATTTGCATTTTTATATATACCTTTAACTCTTGCACAACTGAGCACAAAGCCGTTCTCCGTTTTTTCCGATACACCGTACAAGCACACTATACAACTAAAATGATAAATATTTAAATACATAAAATTACTGGAAAATTGTACAATATGTACCTGCGTGTTCTATGTGCTATTAATTGCTTATAAATTTTGTTGCAACCATACTCAATATTTTACAGATAGTGACAGAATCTTTGAGTTACTCATCTTCCAAGTATCTTAATATAGCATCGTCTTTTAGTAGTCTAATAGACTTCTAATAGTCTACTTTCGTTTGTATTTTTACTTGAACATTATATTTCAATTTTTCTTTCTGTGATTTAGCGAATAATTTGCTATTAAATAATTTTAATGTATCGTTATTACTTTAAGCGCTTAATTTAACCCTTACTTTTGATTTTAGATTATAACTTATTTTATTTGTAACTTATGAGTATAATATACATTTAATGTTGTAACAATGTGAATACTATTGTTTGCTGTACTATTATTTATTCCGTAACGTAGTTTTTAATCATTTTCTTCGATTAATCATGAGTTTATTATGTTCTTTTGGATTATGGTAATATTAGCGACTATTAAGTTTTAGAGACGAAACGTATTTAGAAATCGAAAATCATCATGATTGATCTGTAAAGTACGCGAAACTGACACAATTGTAAATATACTTTATTTCTCCTTTTCCTATTTTGTGAAGATATTAAAATATACAATCCGCCCATAGACGTAGTTATATGTGTCAAATATTTTTAAGAGCTTTATGCTAAACATGTATATTTTATTTTTTATTAAAGGTATTTTAATCGTGGAAATTTTTTACGCTTGTTATTTTGCAAGTCCATCTTATTCTTTATACTCTGTTCTTATATTTGTCGTACTATGGTTTCTGCAATGGCATACATGTGGAGGTAGTTGCACCAAAAAAACAGGACACGATTATTTTAAAGTCTGCTTGACTCTCGCATTCCGGTAACATGAAATAAAACAAAAACTATCCGAAAGTTTAAACATTCTACTTTTTCGACCATTAAATCAATTTCATCTAACTCTTTCTCAACTATCTCCTTGGTTAACATTTATTAAAAAATCCAGTGCCACAAAATACTATACTATACTACTATGTTATACTATATGTTCAATTACCTTGAGTGCAAAAATTTTCCGCTATATTTTAGAAATGAATTTTTGTCTGGTTTTTTGGTGCAAATACCCTGCACAGTAAGGGTGTATAAAACTTAAGCTCGTACGTAGATATTGTATACACGTATTGGTAGCAATACATGCATGTTAAACTTACGTCTTTTAATAGTTACTTTCAATACTTCAATACTTCAATGTTCAATAATTTATTCGCTCCTATGTGTACAGTGTTATTATTTAATTCAGGAAATCTTACTGTTCATATACAGTTCTTTGCTAAACTATAACTTGTAGCTATAAAATTGAACACCACGTACAAAAATATGTTTTACATAACAGAAACAGTTCAAAAATAACATAAAACAAAAAAATGTGTGTTGAATAGAATATTTATACAGCATTCTATACATAGAATATTTGAAATTATTATTCTACAGTAAATTATTCTACAATATTATCAATAATAATGGATATGAGCAGATACAAAAAAAATGAAAGATTATTTTATTAAGTTTCTCTAACTACTTTTCTAAACACTATTAGGAATATTTTAAAAATTTCTAATCAGTACCTTTACGCGCGCTTAAAAATCTTAAAGCTTGAAGTATTTAATAATTATTTGAACAGCCAATAACAATGTGTCAGAGGCAGTAAAACATATTTTCATATATGCTGTATGCTATACGATTTGGATGTTGTATCATTGTAATGTCTGATACATGTACAGGGTGGTCCGATAACCTTTTTTTTTATATATAATCCTGTAGATTTTGACGAGCCAATGCCAAAAATCCAAGTTTTAATGTTAGGAATTCATTGGTTCAAAAGTTATACGTATCTAAAGTTGAGCGATTTTAAGCGGTTCTGACCGGTAAGGGCACCGCCATATTGGTATGTACTTGGACATCGTCCAATGAGCGCAGCTGCGAGGAGGTTGGCAAAGCATCACCACGTGATGCTAAGTACATACAAACATGGCGGCGACCTTACGTGTCAAAAATGCTTTCAACTTAGAACACGCATAACTTTTGAACCAGTGAATTCCTAATATTAAAACTTGAATTTTTAGCATCTTCTCGTCAAAACCTACAGGATTATATATAAAAAAGTTAAAAATGTATGGGTTGCCAAGACGAAGTTTAACCAATATCTCTATTATTTGTAATGACTTGAAGAAGTGAAGTATGCAAAACTTGAATTATTGTACCATCCTGTACAATCGTATTGTTGCGGTAAGTGCAACACTGAACGTGAGTATAAAATTGTCCGTAGTGCAGTAGTATAGTTGTTTCGTAGATTGATTAATTACTTATTAAATTTCTATTTTCCTTATAGCCGCATCTACAAACCCGTTCATTGGCGCAAACCCTGGCCCATCCGGCAATGGTCCCACAAAGTGGTAGTCACGGAAAATTACGAATATAGATCATATTACATATGAAGGTGAGAAGGTTGTTGCGTAATTTTCGAGCAGGTGGATTGTTGCGTGCATCTATAATGGACAGTTCAACGTGGTTTTCGCTGACGAATGTATACAGAATCGAGTCATTCCAAATGTTTGAACTATCATCAGTTTCGTAGCATTTTATGTTCGTATAAGAACAGGTTTGACGATCTTTTTTGTAACAGTAATTTACGTTGTCTAATGAGATCTAGTCATTAGTGTCGACCGTTTTAATCATTTCGAGCGATTGTACGTAACGGAAGCTTTAAGACCTCCAAGAAATAAAACTCGTTACCGAAGTATCGGCAATTTTTGTAATCAAATATACTTTCTTTTCATACCTTTTGTAGCATTTTTTAATATATCATCCAGCAATAGACTAGTTTTCCAAGAATAGTATTTTTTTAGAGAATAATTATTTTTATGTAATCCGTTAATAAAATCACGCATTATTGTGTAAGGCCACTTAAAAAAATTAAGAAATTACACTGCTTTCGATCTTCAACATTCAGGAAACCGATGTGTGAATATTAAATTGATAATGAAAAGATTGTATTCCATTGTTCAACATTTAATATTTTCGAGTGATTCGACCATAGACCCATCCGTTGGTAAGGACACTGACTTAAGAATAAATGAAAAGGAACACTAACCAATTTAGCATAGTCTGATATGACGCTATCCAATACCGATATCTACAGAGAATTTAGCATATATGGAAAGGAAGGAGAAATTTATATGTACGCATGAATCCACCACGTTTTCTGCGAATCAGGATTAACCTAAGTGCGACGCGAATGAGCCCCAACGTATAAATTCCTCCGTTATGGATTCTTGAATATTCTCGATGATATAAATATATATATACTATTATATTGGAAACTAATATTTAATAATAATCGTTTCGTTACGTTCGTGCATGAAAGACATACAAATTGGTACGTGTATATTTATATATACATACACACATATACAGAAGGTGGAGCACATACGGTCTGCTAGAAGAATGTCTTCAGGTTCGACATTGATATCAAAAAAATATTATTTGATGAAGTTGAAGTACTTTACAATCTTCTAGACATCTATTTTCAATCGACATTTCTCATAAGCCTTTACTTTCTTCCTCGTTCGAAGATTTTTGCATTCTAACAAAATGTATGTACAGAGTGTCCATACTAATTTAAGTGCACAAAGTATTTCAATTATCATGAATAATAGAAAGAAATGTTAGAGAAAAACATGATAAAGTTCGAAAGGGTAAATATTATGGCAGGCAACAAATTGTTCTGAAGGTGACGTTTTTCAAAATTTCGAATTTACTGACCACAGTGTATACCATTCATTGACATGTATTTGAACAGACATGTTTCAAACGGTTGCTGTATCTCGACCAAAATATTATCCTCAAATTTCCAAATTATTTTAATATCTTAATTCGACGGCTTTCTAATACAAGGGTCAACTGGAACGTAACGAACACTTTTTATGTCTCGAAAAAGAATAGAGATTATTTAGAAGTGTGATTCAACATGGAAGCAATATGTCAGCATGCACAACACTTGCTACATTTACAACTTTGATACTTATAGTTGTTTATCAAAAATGGGCCAGCAATATTGGCATAAACAGCGATTATGTTAAAAAATAACCAAAGTATTTTGATAGCTGGTTTCATTCTTGAGATATAAACAAGTGTGTATTACCGAAAATAGCCTCTTATTTCTGGTGTTCTGAGACATCAGACATTGATGTGCTATTGAATCCTCTAATCATTAAGATTACCTTATCTTGATTTTATATAGTAAGAGAACAAAAAGGGGTTACCACTTGACAAGAAGTGCACGTTATACAAATTAAGTATTTCCTGGTGGCTCCAATCAGACATGTTTGCCTTCTCTTGATAATGAAACGACAATACAAATACAAGAATCAATATGATCATACTCGAGGAATTATTTCAGACAATATTTCCCTTGTATGATTGACTATCGTCTACTTTCATTTTAAAGAAAAACGCCTGAAACACAAGTTAACATGACAATCCTCCAGTCAGCCAAATCTGCAATGTAGATTTTGTCCAATGCTCGTTACAAGCTTTTGTAATCAGAATGACTTTGGTCTGACTGAGATTGGCAGATTGGCGACAGATGTAATTCTAGGTACTTAAATTTCAATGATTATTCAATGTCAGTCTTACGACTGTACAATTGATAAAATTTAGCACTATTCATTGCTCTATTCATCAATTTTTTAAAACACATTTTTGGAGGAACTTCTTGTAAACACGTTAGTCTTTCTGGTGTTCCTAACGGAATAAGTTGTTCATCTAACTTAATCGCCAGAAATTGAGTAATTAAATGACGATTCTCATACTCTGGGTCAAAATAGACTCAGGCTCCACGGTCAGAGAGTTAAATAAACACTTACAATAATTAGGTTATGTTAGCAGAATCTGCAACCAATCTGCTGCTCGATGATGTCGTAACAGATTGCTATGGATTTACCAATCTGCGTACAAATTGTTTACAGGTGTCAGTGTAATTCAGGATTGTTCTTCCGAAAAAATATAAGAACGTAAATTACAACTCACAAGGAAACATCGCGAAAACCGAAATCACCTATTAGAATGAAAGTTCATTCTAATAGGGTTTATAGAAAAATTCCAGACGAGAATAACAGTGCATATATACCTTATTCAAGCCCAATCGTCACTCAAGGGTATGAAAACTAACCTCAAAGGCGCCTCTACTTTCTTGTGCAAAACTTCTAGCTCTTAAAACACATACGATAAAAAATTATTTTAAACGAAAATTTGGTGGTATAATAAACACTACGGATTTACGTTAATATGTCGTACTCATATGTACTTAAAATATGTTATTGTTACGAACTGAACCTGCATATTACAAATGTACCAGACTTCTCGATCGATCCAATACAAAAAGAACGCGATTGCTCAAAAAATCTTCCAAGGTACTTCAACTTTGCATAATAATATTTCTTATATCAAGGAAGTTTTTGAAGATGTTCACTTATCAACCGCTACGTGCCTCGCTTAGGTGTCCCAAAATTATGAGGCCAATCGAAACATACTAATTTTACGTATCAAACGAATGTAAGAAATTTTTTGTTAACTTCTCCATGTGGGTAGTTATGTTCGTATTTGATACTGTAAATTTTTACTAAATCAAAATCCGTTCGTCTATCCCGAGTTTCCAAATAATTTTGGGTCACTCTGTATATATACGTGCACAGTTTATAATGAGTTCACGAATAACAATAGCTTTAAATTTAAAGAATTTCGTTAATTAGTCGTTTCAAATTCTATTGGTTCCGAAAAGAACCAATGTTTGTTTGTACAGTAATAGATGAATTAGCTTTCTTTCCAATAACAACTGTATTCCGTATTAGATACGTAATTTATGTAGTAAGATTGTCTTCGGAACCGAATTTTCAGTTTCTATTAGGATGATGTGAAATTAATGCACCATCTCGACAATTGTTTATGTGCCTTCGTTAAGGCCATTATTTTGAACTGATCGTAGAACGACGATTATGCACCAAAAAAATGTTTACCGGGTCTCTAAGTAGAAAATAATACAAGATTACAAATACAATCTATTTACACAAATGTCGATATCATAAAAATATATTACTAGATCGCAAGTTTTCTCGGTTGCATATGTCCACGTTTTAGCAGGATATGTATCACTATAATATAAACTTTTCTTTAAATCTTTGATTAACCGAAGGCAAATAAGAATGCTGGAACAATATACAAGTAAAAACATTTCAAAATTTTCGTAATATTTTAAAAATATATTTTGAAATGTAATATTTCTGGCGTATACATTATCACATGGGTTTAATAAACCAATGTTAATAGTTCTTAAGTGTAAATAGATTTTCATGATATTAAATTCTATCGAAATATATTTGATGTACAAAATAATTCATAATCTTCGCAGTTTATCAATTGCAGTTTCAGTTTAAATCCAAATCATTTGGTTATCATATTCGACATTTGCAGTGCCAACTCTCAAAATGAAAAAAACATGTAACCAAACCTTGCTCGTGATAGAAGCACTATTGAGCACGGTGTCGCGACGATTTACTCTGCTTTGAAGCATAGTCGCCAGATCAAGACTTGTCCCCCCACTCTAATTTCCCATTTTACCGTGCTATTCCCCCACCCTTCCGCCAGGGCCCAGTCACATGACGCGTTCCGTCTCTGTCGTGTCTGTGTCACTATGTCACGTGACTAACCCGGTACTGGCAGAGAGAGGGTAACGTTTTACCCTCAATTGTTGCTCCCTCCCCTTATCTGGCGACTATGCTTTGAAGGAAGCTGCTACAATTTACAAGGGTGCAATTGAATCGGTTACATACATGAAGGGTGCAATTGATTCGGTTCCTTGGCAACGAACGAATTTTCGTTTTCTTCAACATCATCTGACCGATACATACTCTAAAACAGCCGAGAAAGTAAAAAACTGCATTAAATACTTCGCTATGTTCACACCGCTGTTTTTTTTTTTTTAGAAGAAATTTGTCAACAAATGTATAGGAAATAATTGTTTTCAAAATTGTAAGAGAGGAGCCACGATTTAATATGCACATCTAATATTGTACATATTTTACTTCTCCAGACAGACAAAATGATAGCATATGTTGGAAGCATTTGGATGTAAACCCTGATATAAATAGATTTGTTACATTATGGTGCTCAAAATTATCAAATATAATTAAGTCGACAATATTAAGCAGATAATACTACCTCTAGCAGAAAATATTCGATCAAAATCGAGAATGTAATTGTTGAAAGAATTATTTGGGTATTTATGTATTGAGAACGAAAAATAACATTCTTATTGATATTTACTAAAGTTAACGATATTATTAAAAAAAGTTAATAAAGTAATGTTTCAACGATATGTGAAACCTATGAAAGAATTTGATTAGTATGGCAAGTTTACATAGTTTTTAACACTGCAAAGGATGCAGACGATGATAGAAATTGCCAAAAATGTATTCAACGCTTAAAGACCCCGAAATCTGTGTTACATTTCCTCATTTCATATTTTATAAAAAAAAAAACAAATATATTCATTGTTATATTAATATCTTCTAATGTATTTCTTATATATTTATATGTGGTGAGTTTTCATCATTACATTTACCTTTGTTGTTAATGAAAATATTTTCCACATCAAATATATGGATAACTATAATGATACATTGATCATTTTTTGATCGAATACATTGTTAGGGGAGTATATAAGTACATTGTGTTAAAATCAGTTGGAATATATGGGTCATGAAAAAGATTGACTGATACCAAACAAGTCATTGACGGATTTTCAAATAAAGGGAAATTTTGATTTAATAATAATAAGTTTATTCATTTTCTAGACACCGAAAAATGTCACATATGTAATCGAGAATGCATCATAAGGGAGTACATCATTGGTACAGTTGTTAATAAAAAAATGTTTAAAAATGTACGTTTACTTTCAGTGTAATAATTATACATATATATAGGTAAACGATTATTATTGGTACGAAGTTTTGAAAATTTATAATTATAAAATTAAGGTAATATTTTAAGTGCAGCTATCCTAAGTATTTCGAAGTAAATACTTACAGATCACTGAGCTTAAAATACATTGTCAATAATAAAAATATCTTAATAAGCGAAAACGTAATTTTAAGTAACTACCATTCTGTTGATAACGACGATATCAATGTCGACAACATGTAAATAAAAAAGAACGAAGGAGCGTTCGGAATGAAGCTACTACTGAAAATCTTCAATTCTACCATTTTCCTGGTTTAGTTATATGGGATCACCACCATTTTGTGTCGCAAGAAAGTGATACCATCGACACAATTCCCATCCAAACAACAATTTCATACGCAAATGCAAACACATTTCTACTCACTTTTGTGCTTTCCACTAATGCATACATATGCAAAATCAGCTATTTATAGATTATAATTTTCGTCGCGAAATGCCGTAAATCCAAACAAATCAGCACGGCTGTGCATTAATAATCTTGTAAAAATGTATCTAATACTTCTAAGTCGTGTAAACTACAGGATGTCCTGCAAAAACAGGAGCGGTCATATTTTTGTAGTAATTGTTAACTTTTATAATTATTAAGTGTTACAAAAAACTCGATTCGCTTAGGGCTTAGAAGAAGTAGAAGGATCAAAAGATTTCAAAGATTTCTAGATTTCATCGTTTATGATTCTTTTTTATATACTGTTACTTTAAAGTAACTTGTTTTTTCATTAAATAATTCTATGAAGCTTGCTATGTACAAAAGACACCTTAATCTTTTTAAAAATATTGATTGTATAAGTTTACATTTATAAATTTGACGATTTTGAGGTATGGTTATATTCTTAATTTTTGAACCGACTTCGAAGAGGTGGAGGTTACTCATTTCGATCAGTATTTATGTATGTATGTAGCTTTTTCTTTATTGAATCTTGTCGTCCGTTCATATATAATGTCCAGCTAAAAATAGCATGAATTATGTGTTCAGTAAAGACTCTGCAAATCGTGCACAGTTGAACTAGAAGAGGCAACGTATGCATGTGACATCCTGTATGTACATTCACTTACTACTATTGTTATTGCTATTACTGCTATAAGCAAGTATTTCAATAATTTTTAATATTCCATTACCGTATGCAGGTGTAGCCATTATTTCGGTGCCTCTTCCTTCAATCAATTAAAAAACTATTTCAAATTTTAATATTTTATTTTCGAATTTTAAAGTACCAACTTTAATATTTAGAAACAGGTACTTACAGGTACTTATCAAAACAGATGATATAACCTAACCAGAATGTTAGTATAAACATAGATCGATAATCATTATAATAGACATTCTTATAGTTCTAAAATATTGTAGTTTTCTGTATTCTATTAAATTCTGGCCTATTTATTAAAAAAATATTCAAAACATTTTAAATTTGAAAGTTTTCCCGCCACTTTCAAATTTTGAAATATCAACATTTACCTTCGGTTTAACTTGATATTAAAAACAAAAACATTAGAAAAGGTAGAGGAACACATTACTAATATCATTGTACCAAAACTGAAATCTTTTTTCGACAGAAAATTTAATATACTTGCTTGAAAGATGGAACACTCGTTATAAGTAGTAGCGAGTATTTCAAATACTAAAAGATCTATGTTTTTTCTCTATATAAACAATAAATTTATTTTGAAAAGGTACCGAAATTATTCTTTCATATAGACTGTGAATGTACAGAACTCGAAATTTTAATAGATTTCATCCTGTTGCATTCTTAGGTTCATTTTTACCTATTCATAGTTTGACTTCCTTAAGTCTATTCTGGTTATGTAATATTACTTTTCAAGGATACTATATTTGAGAAAAATATAAAAATTTTGTTAATAATATACTTTATTGATTATTTATGTAATCGTAGGAAACGAATATAATATATAAGTATGAATTAATTAAAGATTAAAATATATATTTTGTATAATCACCATATATATTACAATCTTTAATTAATAAAGGCTTATGTTTGTTGGTAAAGTCTGTTGTCTAAAAATAAGTATTCTTGTTTTGTTATGAATGTAAAAAGCACATTTTCCATTACTTTGAGTTTGTGTGCAGGTTTAGTCTGTTTAAGTGTTGTTAGCATGAACAAAAAGTAACTGTATTGTTGTGAAATATATCTATGAGAAAATTATGTTTCATTTGAATATACACAAGTAGAATTAATTAATTATAGACAACACATTAATTTTACACCACCCTAATGTTACTTCATAACAGTTTCTGTATTGTTGAAGTGTAACAAATTGGAAAAGTACTTTGCTGACTTAAGAAAACTTACTGCATCACTGTACATATGTATGCAATGTATTATGCAGTGGAATATACCACGTTCACCATGTAAAACGAAACTATTAAAATAGAATATTTAAGTTAATATCTAAATTTTTGCATATATGTATGTTTCATATAAAAAGTGTTTGATATAGATACGATCATACAGAATCTTTAATTCGCACTGTAAGAGTAAACGATATTGTTCACTTACTGCTGAGAGAAACGAGCCAATTCAATGCAAAGAGTTGAATATCGCAACAGTTTATATACAAACTATGAACATTCCTATAGTTTTTGCATGTTCTAGAAAACGAATTGATGTTTGTGGTATAGTTTCTTTCCTTGAACAAGTACACTATTTAAGGAACAGCAAGATACACGTATTCAATTACAATATAAGATGCTGTACTTTGTACATAAATGTGTGCATGCGTGAACATGCATACATATAATTTGTTGTTGAACATATTATAGGATATTATATGTATTCGTACATGTATACAAAATATATTATATAAATATATATATAAATATTTATTTATAAGTTAATAGTATAATGCAAAAACGAGTTAAAGGTTCAAAATGTAATTAGAGTATCTAGAGAATTGATCACAGATTCCGATTATAAAAATTCATGATAAATTGTGTCCTATGTATACAGCTAAGAAGTCAATGTTCGATGGTAAATATGACCATAGAACATATTAAATTAATATTTTACACTATTTCTTTTAATTGTTCTTTATTCTTCCTATATAATTTATGTATGTATTCTGTAAAAAATGAAATAAATTGTAGCATAAATCATAGTTTATGAATTTATAACTCATGAATGCATACTATTATCGTATCAATAAAAAAACTTAATATTATTGTACCATAATTGTACACGTAAGCAGCATGTAAGTATAGCATGTGCTTTGTTTAAACTATTTTAAAGGAACAAGTCAATTTATATTTTAATAAACACTTCCTAACCTTAAATAAATGGTATATGAGGCGTAATCTTCTATAAAAAATTATATATTAAATATATAATAAATTTTTGTTTTTTTACAGTGGAAATTTGAATGTGGTAAAGAACATTTGACGAATGCTTAAAACAATAGATAATCGAAAATACATGACTTTTTAGTACACCAAATTTAGCAAAAAAAGATAATTTTAACGTAAAATTATATAGTACACCAAGTAACAGTAAAATATCAAAAGTTTTAAAATAAGTAGAGTTACACAGTTTGTTCGGGAATTGTAAAAATTGTAAAAAAATGTAAGTATTGGTGAATGTTTCATGTATTATACACTCCCCTGAGATGTACAGTGACCTTCGGTATTAGCATTATCAATAATGATACAAATGACGAAGGTAAATGCCGCGTCGTGTTATTGTTTTACGTTTCTCGAACCTTTGCTTTTGGTGGGTCAGATTATTGTTTGTATTTTGGGAAATCTTGACATTCATAGTGTTCGTTTGTTGTGAGATATTTCACGTTTTGTAGAGTGCGATGCCCCAGTTACCGAATGTTACTAATTGAAACTATTTTTATGCGATAGAAACACTTTTATACTCGATATAAATTCAAAAATGTTCTGCCTTTAGTTGCCATTTTATGAGAAATAATTTTTTTCTATTACTTAATACGACATGGTACTTCACCCGCAAAAATTAGGACTAATACAATCCACTACAACAAAAAATTGACAAATTCTTGTAACTTATTTACAAAATAAATTACAAAATGTAGAAAATGAAAATTTGTCTGAAATTTTACAATAGTTCTAAGACGCTACTGGATTAAATGCAGCATACTTAAAAAGACCATATACTTAAAGATTGAGACCTCCTATTTACGACACCACATAAGTTGACATTAATAGCCGCACCCGACGTGTAGGACTTTTAAAAAAGTAAAAAGTAAAAAGATTTGTATTTTTTTATTAACAAAAATTTTGGGGAACATGGTTTGTTAACACTAACATAATAGCTTGAATTCTTTGAACATTATTTTATCGTAACAAGCATTCTTGCACTCACATCCTCCTTGCAGATAACTAATCAAATATTATCATATATTATTATGTATTATACGTAAGATTTAACAATATTGTATGTGATAAAACTTTTAAAAAGGAAATTCGGGATGGCGAACAATCCCTTTCAAGAATTTTAAATCACAAATTCTAGCTGCCTCTCCTTGATCAAGGTTTCTCAGTTTCTCTACATCTTCTGGTAGAAGGCTCCAATCAAATACCTGTATGTTACCTTTAATTCTTTCAGGATTTGTACTCTTTGGTATAGTTGCAATTCCATGTTGCACAATATATCGCAACAAAACTTGTGCAGCCGTTTTCTTATATTTTTTTGCTATTTCTAATACCACATCATTTTCCAACATATCTGGAATTTCTTCAGTCTTGTTCAACATTTTAACAAATCCTCGTGTGCCGAGTGGGGAGTAAGCTGTTATGGGAATATCTTGTTCCTTGCAATATTGTACCTATAAAATATTATTCCACATTCAGATTGTAAACACAGAAAAAGTTAAATTTTCAGCTTAAAATAGTTTTGTGCTTTAATTGTAAAAGTCAGGTATTCATTTAATTTTGATAAATCAAAGCTTAAGACTAAAAGTATAATTTTGTTGATATGTGCCATTTAATGAAATTAGGTAATCACGTGTGAAATTTATCGGTGATTTTTTCAGGTATTAAATGTTTAAACTCAATCAAAAACTAAGCTTCAAACAAAAAATTTCATTTTTCTTTTCCAAATGATTTTGGAGCACCTTTTATCATAATACTATGGGCTAAAATGACTTGTTATTGCGTGGTCCATCACCTAAATTACAATATTTTTTAGTTACTTTATTTATTTTCCATTCAACTTTTTAAGATTGCAGAATTACGTGTACAATTTGCAATTTTGTTAATAGAATAAAGAAGCTTTGAAAACGAAGTTAAAAACAAAAAAAAATATTAAAAAGCTATTAAATGTTGCAATTTACTGAAATAGAAAACTACTTACTAATTCCTTTTGTTGAAAGTAGACATGTAATTCAATTTGCAACATAGACACCTTTATCTTTGCATTTTTCACAACACGTTCAATTTGGCGTGTATTAAAATTTGACAGGCCAATGGACCGAGTTCGACCACACTCTACTTGTTTCTCCATCTCAGCCCAAACTTTTACATGATCAGTAGTTGTATCCAGTACAATATCTCCATTTTCGTCGTATGTATATAATTTGTTATCAACCTCGAGGAAGCTGAATGGAGCATGTATTAAATAAAGGTCTAAATACTCCAATTGAAGGTCTTCTAAAGATTTTTTTATCCATTTTTCAACGCCTGATGGTCTATTCCCACACGGTGGTAACTATAAAGATTGATTTTTAAAAAATGTTTAATTTTAATTAACAAAACAGACCATTTTTATATAATATTTCTTGTGTTTACACTGTTATACTGGTTTCATGAACTTATGCTAATAATTTTTACGTGTAAATGGAGTTTCTTATTATGTAATTGAACGTAAACATAAATATTTTATTTCTTTGGACAGACAAAATACTAGCACATATTGAACATATTTGTATACAAAGCACTGAAATTAATAGATTTATTACAATATAGTGTTGGATTCTAACTTCAACTATTCACTTATTAATAAATAAATATCTTGTACGATAAAGGATTCGGTATGTGTAACATTAAATTATTAAATTAAAAATGTTTATAATACCTTAGTAACGATAAAAAGTTCGGATCGTTTTATTTTTCCAGAGTCAATCCATTTTTTTAAAACTCTACCAATTACTTTTTCATTTTCGTACACTGGAGCTGTATCTATGTGTCTGTATCCAGCCTCCAAGGCAGCATCTAGAGCGTTTTCCAATTCGTCCTCGTTGGTTGCCTTGACAAAAAGAAAATATCATTAGTTTCCATTCGTTTTCTGAAATTATTACATTTCAAAGGCTTATACTTTCATTTTGAAGTAACTGATAATACCGGTCAACATGTATTTTGTTGAACATTCAGCATGGGATTCTAATTTAGTTTACCCGCTTGCAAGTCATTTTACCTCGCGTGTTTCGTATTTTCGCGGTTCTTTTCGGGAGAGGCCAGGTTTTCTCGCGCATGCGCGCACAAAACAATAACATATTATGAAGAAAAGGTAGTGACATTGGCGGGAAAATGCCCGAACAATCTGTTCCGAGACGAGACGAGTATCCTACGAGTTTTTGGTAAGTTAATGTTAATATTTTATTATACAATGGTAGCTATTCTTGGAGAAGGAGCTACAAAGAGGCGTAGAGTTCGCTATATTTAAAATCAAATCCTAACAATTTTTAAAAATTTTGTAGGGTAATCTATTTTCTCCAGAATTTTACTTTACTGTAAAATCTGATCACCGTTTCCGTGTGGGTTAAGGGGCCCGGCATGGTTTGAAATCTATATACGTATGCAAGGGTCAAAATCTAGACAAACTTTCTCTTCAATATTGCAATGAGCAGTTTAGAAGTGGTCAATTGTATTTCCTAAAAGTTCAATTTACGTCTGTATAGAGCCCAAATTGTGAATTTCTACCTCATCGTGGAGTAATTTGTAATATTCGGCAGAAAATTCGAATTCTGAAGCAAGTATGTCGTCACAAGATGGCTGCCACTGAGAGATTCTCTTAATTTCGAGAGATTTAGTATTCGTATCGAAAAAAGGCTGTATACAGACGTAGCAAAGACATGTACAAACACGGTGGTATGCATTTTTAATTGATTACTTACTTATTTAAGACGTAAAATGTTTTTAAAAAAGGCACAGCGTAACATAACGTGACAGTCAAGGCCAAATGCCTGCCGGCCCCTTTAATTGGCTATATTCACCATGCTATCACGGAGTAGGCTTGTTCCGTGTTTGCTACCCAATTGATTATAACGTTAGTTTCGCTCTGGTATGTGTGTAAATCTACATTAGAAGGTGTTGATTTTAGTGTTATTTTTACGATCGATACTGTGGATTCGCGGTTTGAGGGTTTTTCGATGAATTTGCTTGTTATTTAATTAAAAGGTTCGCGCTTCGTGGTTTTTATAGGTTATGTTTGGCTGTATCAAAATACGGGGCTGTTATGAATTTGTTTATGTACATAGATTATTTAGCGTGCTATTTCTACCGAGGATCTATGTCGTTAGGTTCTGTTTGTTGTCAATTTCGTGATTTATTCGTGATAGTTTGTGATTTTTACATGTAATTTTATAGTGTTTTTATTGCGTCCTATATAGAATTTCTTGCTTCCCTCGAAGTAGTTTTTCTGTTAGTAATTTCTAAGCAGTTACGGCTTTGTTAGATTAAGGAGAGGCTTTAATTATTATTTATAAATTTTGTGTTTATCAATATTATACGTGTAGACGTTCTGTGTACGCCTGGGTTTATTTTTATGTGCTTTCCTTTTTTTAGTGAGGAGAAAAATGGGAGGAAAAGAAACAAATCAGAATCACTTTGTAAATAATTACCTTAATTATTTTTAATTGTAATATTCAGGTTACAGGTGAAAAAGTTTAAATGAAATAAATGTACTGAAGCGAAACTATATGCCCATAGATAGTATAACACAGTAACAATACATCCAATATATTCTTCTCATATTTTATTGCTTTTTTGAATAATAAAGTTTCAACAATATTCTTTTGAGAAATTCATTTATATTAAGTTTCAGAGATTTTAATATTAATTTAATTATGAATGAAATTGTTATTTAATTACTGAGAATATTCAAGTAATATGTGAAATACAAAGGGCATAAAACAGTTTAAATTATGTAATACATCCGTAAATGTAGTAAAACTCACAGCCATAACCATTATGATACTGCTTTGTCAAGGATATACATTCGTGAACAAAAGTATTAGCGCATTTAGGTTTTAATTATATGTATGCATGGGCATAAATGGATCAAACTAAAGGTTTAGAGACACTAGCAAGTAATTCGCGATAGTTCTTGCGTGAACAACTCTCATAGCTTATGTAAATACTGGCGTGGTAGACATTATCTTCAACATGTGTACACACACCTTGAGAATCGTTCAAGCAAGATGTACTACAAGTTATCTGTTAATGTATCTGTACCTCGAGAATGAAACACATATTTGGTTAATTGTTATATGAATAGTAATCATGAAATTTAGTATATAGCGGTGCAGTGTTCACTTAAAGTAATTTTAATTACGTCAATTTCAGTGTCCGCTTTTTAAAAACAGGTCCGTAAAGGGGACATTTTTAGTTTATTTCCTCATCCTTTTCAAATTTTTAAAGTTGTCCCTGCTATAAAAACATTACATTTGTTTAAAACAATTGGAAAATAAATGGCGAAAGAAAAACATTTTTAGTACATACTCTTATGTTTTCACTATAAACTCCTAAAAACTCATTTTCATCGGTTTGTTAGTTCTACTCTTATAATTTAATGAAAAAAGGGTGACACTTTTTTTACACGTCTGTAAAATCAACAATTTTTAAGACATCGAAAAGATATCGAAAAATCCTTTGAGTTCCTAGGTCACTACAACATATTTAAATTTGAACAAAATCCGAAACATTACTCTAAAAAGTGTCCAATTTCGCTTGGAATGACCCCCTATAGTAATAGAATTTATCGAAAGTAAATATTTTGTTCGAATGTGTACTCCTGATTGCACAGTACAATAACCATTAATCTGTATCGGGACCGTAAGCTACAACCAGATATATACCGTTAGGTCGAGAAACTTCTCAAGTAAATGCGTAGTTAAATCCAGCGAATATTTCAAGCCATATTACTCGAAAACAAAGACTTATACGAACAAATTTTATTCTACTTTTTTGACTTCATTTCTATGTAGAATTACCCCGTTCCCGGCTGTACCACTAGTTACCGGCCACCCTGCATATCGAAAATTTGAAATCAACCGACTAATATTTCTAAAAGTATATTTATAAAAGTTCTTTTGCTAGTTATAGCTTCTTCCCACTTTTCTAGCAATAGGTGAATTCTAAAAGAAAATATAAAATATAGAATTTCCGAGAAAAATTGGTAAGCTTTGCAGCCGTTTTTTCGAGTAAAGTAACATGTGCTGAAAATGCTGTTTACGGCGCTCCATTTTCAATCATTGTGGAACGCGAGGGTACGTTTGTTAATGTAAACGGCTAAGGTTAATTACTTGTCAAAACTATCAAAGTTTTGAACACTAATTTTTCAAATATCTGAACTAGATTTATAGTTACAGTCATCTATAGAGAGCCCTCAAATATAACCGAAACACCTAATAATTATGAAAATGAACAGTTTTACCTGCCACGTGCCAAAGCCCAGCAATGGCATTCGCTGTCCGCTCGGGAGTAATATAGTATTCTTCTCCATTGGTACCGTTCGGTAGGAATACCGCAAGTCGACTGAATCCAGTCGTAAGACTTCACTTCATCTTATGGTCCAAGTGCACTTTCACTATGAGTCTCTGAGTACTTCCAACCTTGAGGAGTTCCATAAATAGGACACTTCTTCGTAATGTTCAGTCTCCCGTGACATTCGAGGTTTATTTTTTATGTATTTGTTTTAAACAAAGTATAGTTTATAAAATAAGCATAAAGCCGGAAGCATTTCAAACATGACATTGAACAAGTTTGTTTTACGAGATACCAGGATGCATAGTTTGTTCCGCAAGAGTGTACATACTACCCGCGACAGAACCGTATGATATATAAAGAAATTAATAAAGTTTGTATTCCAATCATTCTTTTCTTTCTCTATTTATAATTTTATTGTTTACTTCATACAGTAACATCTTACATAGTTCTACCTTAAAGCTACGGTCCAAAGAACTTCAATAATAATTGAAAATATCTGAAAATAAATAAAAATTATTTTAGCTTATATTAACAAGGGAGATTTAAGTTAGGTCTGCGTTAAGTAGGCTACAATCTGCATTTAGTAGCAGAAAACTAATTCCAAGCGACGATCACTATAGTCGTTTAGAAAGGCAAACACTTAAATGCCATTATACATATTTTCTCCATACCTTCTCCTTACATGTGTCATTGCTGCTTCCTTAACGACTTCGACGTTATCTATGCTTTTCATTTTTCCATTTGAATTTCTTTTTCTATCAAGTTGAAATCTTTATCGTCTGAAGATACAGGACGTTCCGAATTGGTGGCTATTTTATATGCAGAAATAAGTGCGAAAAAAAGGAATAACAGCTTTTTGTTTGACACCTCGTTTTCAAGAAAATCGAGTTTAAAAATGTAGGGAATATATCCGTGCTATTAGACAGGAATCGCCTAATCGTAGGCTACCATTTTAGTTCCAGCGCAAAATATATCTTGACCTTCGAATCGTCTATATTCATTCATTGCGGAAAAAACTAATCACGTGAAACCATGCACCTATGTCTCCCCCGGAACTGTTCAATGCTTATCTGAAACACTTTCCATTGAGATCATTGCTTGCAAAGTAATCGAATTAATATATCCTTTTACAGAAAATATATTTTGTTGCAGGTAATGTCTGAATATTCAAAATAAAAATGTGTATGATGTGTTTGCGTTGACCATACTGGAAAACATCATTCTAAATGTATCGTTGTGTGAATTGTGGTGCAAAAATCGAAGAACTATATAGAAGTTACTGCCCGAATGTTTTGAAGTTATTGGAATGCGTACGTCATCTACTACGTTAATTTACTTATACATATATTTTATATTTATCCGTATATATGGAGTGTTGCGAAAGGGTGTCCAAAAAATGCTGTACTTCCTTGAAAACACATAAATACACATAAATATAAAATAGCAGTATAAAAAGCAGTCTTTAATGTTATTTTAGTGCAATTTATTAAAAAAAAAATTAAGAAAATAACTTTTAACACTAGATTTACGGAGCACTAACAATGACTATTTTACATTACTTTATAAAAATAACATGAATATCGATCAAAGTTTGTAGCCATTTTTTTAATAATATATACCCAAAGAAATCAATTTGTAAAATAATTGCTCATGGATGAATTTTTACAATCACAATATTCGCAATTTAAAAATATCCGTCATTTTCACGGGTCCCGTAAATCTAGTGTTAAACAAACACAAATATTAATTTTGATTGAATATCAAAATTTAATTTTGAAAAGTTGTTATAGTTCGAAAGTAGTTTAAAATGTGTATACCCGATATACCCGAGGAGTACCCTCTGAGTCTACCTGATTTAGTTTCTCTGCGAGTATTTCAAGCACTAACATGACATTAACTATTTCAGGACAGTTGCGGTCATTTGGCCGATAAATACATCGAATATGATCCTGCAATAATCCTTGTCGATCTGATACTACTCGATAAACGGGCGTACAGGCACCTTCTCTACAACTGCAACCTAAAGTACTGTTGGAAACTGGTGATAATTATTTGGCTCGTCGAATCATTCCGGACACTTTCTTTATGCGACTACAGCACGGCAAATAATAAAATTTTTAAAGTATTTCAGCCTACTTTCGGCGAACATTGTAATTTTTATTTAGTGTTACTTCGAACTGCTTTCTCTTTTGCTGCATTCGTTGTCGTTGTAATTTTTCTTACAAGAGTTAAACGATTTTTCTGTCAAACGAGCTCCGACAAAGACAGCACGAAATATTTGTGGAAAGCTTTGGTAATTGGCGGATCTTGCAAATTATTAGGATTATTAGAAATCACGTGGGGCCACATATTTCTGGCGCCTCATTATCTCCTTATTCTGGGATACACTCTGCTATGCTTGCTCACTGCTTATTCAGGTGAGGAATTATTCAATACTGAACTTACTTTCCAAATGCAGTTACTCACTTTAGTATTTGATCATCTTGGCACACACATATCACTAGAAATATCAAGCATTAAAAACGCGACTGTATTATAGTACTATATACGTATACAGATTTATAATAATGACGAGATATTTAGTTTTTGAATGAAGAAGTTTGTGAAATAATTTCTCATGGAAACATTTTCATAAATTCCGTAATTGTAGAAAGAATGGGTGACGTAGTTACACACTCGAAAACAATACTATAAGCCACTACACTACACCTCCAGTATATCATAATTATGTCAATATTTTTCTAAAAAACACTTGCAAATGAAAAAGTTCATTTTCTTTTCTTTATAAATTTAATGTATTTTCTTGCTAATGCACTCTTACAAAAATTGTCGTATGATAAATTTACTCATTGTAAAACTATAAAATCTTACCCAATCTTCAATAATGAAAAAATGGTGTTACCCGACTTTTATAATAAATGACACAGGTTTAATATATTGCATAATTTGATGATACGCGATAACGGATATCTCAAGTTCTATAACAATCTTTAAATATTACATTTTTTTACCTTGTTATTGGTCTGGTGCGATAAAATTTCGCTAACTCATGAGCGTATTATTGCAACATGTCTATTTGCACTGTTTAACAGATAGTGAAAATGGACATTTCAACATTACTTTTTACAATTGCAGTGAACGTAAATAGTTGTCCATTACAAAACTGATAAGTCGAAACAAGATATTTGCAAAGTGTTTCGTTTCTGGAAATAAATAAAAACTATCATATTGATACACCCGGGTTTAAAAATGTGTTTTGAAGAAAAGTGGAATTGCTGAAAACAGAAAACAATTAAAAAACAGCATAGACCTATATCGAAAAGACTGTTAAAAATCATGAGAAATAAAAATGACTGTAAATTAGGGTGATCCTTCTTCGAATTTCGATTTTTTCTGGTCTTACCTCCTTAAATTGTGAGACTTAATGCAAAGATGGTGTGTACAAAATATGAAAGAAATCGGACAATGGGAACCGACGTTGCATTTGCATTAAAGTTTTAAAATTTTAACGATTTCATGTAGTTTGCCGATAAATGCTTCTCAAGAAGAAAACAATAACACTGTATAAGGGAATGTCCAATCATTTCTCATAATACAGATTTGTATGGTTTTGCATGCATAGAGATTTATAGTATTGACGCGAAAACATATACAAAACAGACAAGTTGTAAATTTCAACAAATAATTTTTACAAACATTCAACGTGTATCTATAATTTATTAGTACTATTATATAGTGTTTACGATTTCAATTAACTCATTTATACATTATATAATTGCAGTGGTATCCGACAATGGAAAACTGGAATCATTGGTTATTCTTGGGATCGGCACACTGATGTACAACTGTGCATCTAACTTTCTTTCTACAACATTTCAAATTTTAAACTAGTCTAATATTATACATTGAATAAAATTCATTTGATACTATAATTAGTTTAAAACACTGTGAAATATTGAACTTCTATTTGATTTTTAAGTACATATATTTATATATTTCCTCAATATTCCTTAAGATGCACAATGCTCCATCCAAGAACTAGTCGGTCGAAACCAGAAGAGAATAAATTGCAGACGCCATTGTCTGGGGTCCAAGCTATCGACGAAACCATCCTCCGATGACCCTGAAATGAATTCAGCAAACAGTTTACGTTTTTACTGCCACACTAAATCTTATACATTTAGGAATAGACTTGGAATAATATACAGGGTGTCCCACATAAACGGGAACACCTAAATATCTTTCGTATTTACAGTCCTATCAGAAAACTTCAGAGGACAAAGTCACATTATAGCAGGGGGCCATTTTAATGGCGAAGAAAAAAATTTGTACGTCGTGTTTTTTAATGAAATTTCGGACACCCCGTATATTGAAATAATATATTTGACTAATATGTTCATATTGTGTTTTATGATCAATCTGTTAAATAAACGATGACACAATATTGTATATGTGAAATGTAATGAGTGTACATTTTTGGACGTCTACTGAAAGGACACATATACGCGGAATTCGTGAACTGTGTATTCACGAATTAAGTACCCGCGTCCTTACTACACGTATAATTATGTAATCTATTCTCCGTGTACACGGATATAGAGATCCGGGTATTTTTGTATACAGATCCGTTTGCACATTCGAGTCCAGCAATTAATGCGTTTTTGTTTTCGGATCGGATCCTTTTCGACTGTTGATGTTAGAAGCGAGACAGCAATCAAAATGAGTGATATTAAAATACCCGTGTATTTAATATTACACAGATTAAGACTCGGTCTAGTTGATTATACGTGCACACGTGTATGTACATATGCGTGAAAAAGGAATCTCTAGTAAAAATTCTATGAATTTCGATTAAAGTATAATATCATACTTTCCTTTATAGTCAGAGAATTCTATAAAAAATTCTTTATTCACCTGTCTACTTGTTCTGGGTAATCTAGCTAATCGTTGACCGTTTAGATCGAACAACCTTATCTGCCTGTCGTCGTGTGGAATTGCAACAATACCAGTACTAGAAACAGCCAAGCGATTTGCAGCACTGTCGCCTCGAATTGTAGCTAAAGGGCTTCGTATATTTCGTAGCTCCCATACTTTTACACTTCGATCATCCGAACCTGATACAATTTTATCTTCCCGCGTAAACACGGCTGATGTTACTGTCCTAAACAAAAATGCAAATTGAAAACATTTTACTAGACAATAAAAGTATAAACAGTACGATTGGTTCAAAAAAGTTTGACGTGGTTACGATGAATTTAAATTAGACGGGTGATTACTGCTTTCACAGAACCGACAGAAGACACTGTTAAAGGTTTCTGCATAAATTTCAACTTCCTCACGATCACCCTATTACACATTGGTTTGTTAAAAATAGTCGGAATTTTTTTAAAAAACCTTAATCATCTTACTCTGTATGTGCCTGAAAAACTGAGACCGAGTGAACAGGTTCCCTGAAGTCCCACAAACGAAAAGTACTATCTTTGCTTGAAGTGACGCAAAGTCTTTGCGTGTGATGGGTAGAAACGTGATACAACTCCTGATCGTGACCACACAATGTGTGTATAATATCCCCAGTTTCTATGTCGTACAGATTTGCTGTTCTATCCCAGGAAGCTGTTACCACCTGCTCTGCATCAGGTAACCAGTCTGCAGCCATCACCACACCCGTATGACCTAATAATTCTCGTACTGGAGTTCTGTAATGTTTTAAGCAAATATCATGTTTCAATTATGTTGTGTGACTTAATATACTATCCCATTAAAATTTTTATTCTATTCGTAAAAGATAAGCAAAAGCTTGATTGGATATTTTATTTCGTGCCGTACAGTGTTCTTTTTCCTTACCTATTTTAGGAGTCGTTGCACGTACTTCTACTATGCTAGGGGTTATTTGTATGTATTAATAATTACCTTAGAGTTGGTGGCTCTTCCTGTTCCTCATTTATAGAAATTACACCACTAACATTTTTATCACAAGACAACGCTGAAAGGTCTTCGTTTGAATTTTGTCTTTTAGGAATGTCCCAATCAACAGCTGCCTGCCATACGTGAGCAGAATTGTCCCCACTGGATGTTAATGCTAATTCTTTGGTTGGATGAAAGCGCACTGAGTTAACAGACCCAGAATGTCCTAAAATTTCAATTATAAGCTTTTATGTGCAAACAAGACAACATTTATTGGTAAAATATGTACGTATACATTCAAACTTGTTGACTAACACTAATCAGTTATGAGATATTCGACTAAAAGTTCATCTCTTTGATACAAAATTTAACACAGAAATGTGTACATTATATTGTTTCTTATTCATTAACATTTTACAAATTTTAACATGTATTGTTTTCCAATGTATAACATTGTACTACCCCTTGGTCTAGTAGTGTATATTGACAAACCTATATACTGTAGAAGACAGCGTCCACTATCCACAGCCCATACTCGAGCAGTATGATCGGCAGAAGCTGTAGCAATAATTTGTCCTAATCTCCCAACAGAAACTTCCCAAACACCATCTCTATGGCCAGAATATTCTCTTTGCATACTACATGTCATAGTCGGTGTTTTAAAGCTGGAAACTATTTTACTTGTTTGCGCTTTCAACTTGTTTGAAGTTGTTTTTGTCTTCTGCGTTGAATTCCCTGCCATGGCTGTGGAACACAAAATATTTCAACAGAAAAAACATAATAGAAACATAATAAATAGTAACGGTACAGTAAAGTATTACTATTTTTCAAATATATTATAATAATAATTAATATCCGTACATTTTTGCTTTGAAAGACTTTTTGTATCTGGGAAATCTGCAACATCCCCAAGAGGCAAGCTCCGTTCTCCAGAACCATAACATTCTCTTTCAAGCTTTTCATTAAGAGCATCAACTTTCTCTTGCACTGAACCAAATAATATTACAGATTATAGTAATATTATTGTAATAATTTTTTACAAATTGAAGTATAAATTGCGCATATAAACATCACAACGATTTTATAATTATAATGAAAGGTACTTACAACCTAAATTTTCTGTATAAAGAATTTCAAACTCCTTCTCGATCTGCTGAAACAAATCTAATAGTCGACATCGTAAAGCTGGTGGCAGTACACTGTCGTCTGGGTCTATACGGAATGCCGCATAATGGTGTGCATTTGGTTGTAGAGGTGTAGAACCACTTTGCGACTGCAATTCTGTATCTGTACTGCTTTGTACCCTTGGTATAGAAATTCGTTTGATTTTTCCTGAAGATTTATTTCCAGTTGTTATAGATGGTTCTCCTGGCATCTTTTACTCTGAAAGTTAAAAACCTATTCGTAACAGTAATATTAAGAAAAGAAAAAATAAACTAAGTGTACTCAGCATTCTAAAAACTAAATATTTTAATAATTTTTATTAGTAATATACTAATTGTATGTTGTGTTGTAAATTATTAACTAAATGTGCTTGCAATTATTTGTTTAGTAATGCTTTATGCAATTCATAAAGCAGTGGAATTTCCTATTGGAATAATTGGAATAATTTCCTATACATTAAATAAGATTTAATGTAATGAAATACAACTTCCAAACTCTACTAACATATTGAAATTTACTCATGCAGTAAATACCTATTATATATGGCAGGCCTGCACAATTGGTACTACTAATTAAATCGTGTAATGTGAAATATCGAATTTCTAATCATTCATAAGTTTATATAATCATTAATCAATTACTATTATAATTTTTTTAAATCAGAATTTTAGATGCTTTACAATAATGCAAAGAAACACATAACTTTTGTAAACTTAATCAATCAAGTTGTAACTTATTAGAAATTCAGCATTTCATATTATACAATCCAATATAAGCAAGAGGATGTTGTTTCAAGACAAAGTGAGGAACCAAACCGTGAACAAATAATATGTCTAATACAATATTAAATGAAATAAAGTCAAAAGTAATAGTATACATAAATTTACATTATACAACAAGTTTGTACTTATATATAATCAGATTATTTTTCTACAGAATCAGTGCTGTAAAAATATAGCTTGCATATCATTAAATTCTATTTATTCTTACTTGTTGACAATTGCTCCCTAGAGCAATAAGTTATGCAGGCCTGTTATATGAGAAGAATAAGATGAAATATTTAACATTAAGGATAATACCAATTGAAATTATTTAACTATATAAATATTATACATAATTAACTTATTATTTAATGAAAAATAATTACAGTTGAACCTTGGGCATATGTGGTGTATACAGTTGAGTTGAAAAGTTAGTTAATATCTTTAATAATGTTAATATGTTTTACTAAAGTATTTGTTTATTCCTTAATGTAGAATTAAATTATTGTTTTGTTTTTACTTAGAAGGTACAAGTAAAAATACAAATACAGTAAAGTTAATAAAACATATGTTATCAATATTAAAGATATACCATATTCATTTGTCTGCATACCTCAATCGTTAACTTACTTTCCACATCGACTGTATACTTGTATAATTAGAAAGCCTTTATGTGACAACAAGTTTCTTCGTTTCTCTCTGATCTAATGTAAAATCCTCTACAAATTGATCAACTTAGAAATGTAAACTTTCTTTAAAGAAAGCTTGTATTACTAATACAATAATTGTCTCGTCAACTCAAACTTCACTTTTATGTTGCTTAGAAACTGTTTGTTGATTATATACAGTCTTTAGAATAATGCGTCTTAACCAATTTGTATTAAAAGATTAACCACCTGACTACAGAATTTTTTTTCACAGTGGAATTACCAAGGTTCAACTACATTAAAATTCCATAGAATTAATACATCAAAGTATGCTTTACTATATTTTGAATAGAAAGAAGTGTTCCAAATCTGTAAAGTTAATGTTATATTGTTAACATATTTAATTAAATAAATGCAGTGAATTTGTTGTGTTGCTTATATTAGATTATTGTCATAATGACTTCATGATGGAAAGTTATAAAAAATTTTTTAAATCTTATACTTACTTTTACAATAACTTAATCCAATCATCAAATTGAAAATATTACAATTCCACTTATTTCAATAAAAACTTGTTAAAAAGCAGACAATGCTAAGAAAGAGTGGTATTCTCATCTGAAGAGGCTTAACCTTGCTTTTTATGATAGTTTTATTAGTATTCCATACAATTTGAGCATATAAAGACCACTTTATACGTATATTTTTCGAGTAATAAAAGAATAAGCTGAAAAATATGTCATTATGTTAATCAATCGACGTACTTACCATGTGTCTTTTTTCTCGTGTCCGTTCTTGAATAAGTACATGTCACCACATCAATCTCGATATTTATAGTTAAACGTTTTACATTTACTTCAAGAACATTATGAACACTTTAAATGTCAAACATTCCACACTTACCAAACATAGGTTAATAAATAATGACGAAAACAAAATCAAACAACACGCATACGTGTGGGAAAATATATAGATAGATGTCTTCGATTAATCACGAGAAATCAATGCTAAAATAAATAATTAAATGTATTGCATTCACGGTTTATAGCAGACATTCTACGTCAATCGAAATTTAAAATGTCCAGCTGATTAAGTCGTCATACCTATCTTACCATAACAGCTACGTAAGTGCAGAGACTTACGAATAATACAGATATTGTATGCAATGTACTTTTCTGTCTACTGTTCTGAATTACCGACCCTGTAGAAAATGCTGTAGTACCACAGACAAGGTACAGGAGTAGACCAATTACCCAATATATTTTTGTGTCACATCCTACCGTATCGGTCGGAACTAATATTGTGGAACTAATATTACAGACGAGATGTAAGAATAGGCCAGTTCAGTCGTCTCATCTTATGCTGTTTCGTGTCGCACGAAATGAAATACCATGAGAATGTTCATGGTTTAAAAGTTATTCTGTACCTTGAATTCTATTACCTACCTTTTCTAAGAAATTAAGTGACAACATGGTCAAAGGAGTGCTTGTCGACATCATTGGAAAAAGAAGTTGTTGTAAACATTACATAGCCAGAAATAAGAAATGTATTAGTCTATTGTGTTCGATAATTTAATGCGTGCAAATATTCATGGTTCAAAAGTTACTCTGTATCATGAGTTCTGTCAATTACTTTTGCTAAAAAATTAGATGGCAATATGGTCAAGGGAGAGCTTTTCGACATAGTTGGCAAAAAGAATTGTTATAAACATTGACCAGCTAGAAATAATCTATTTACCAGTTAATTGTATTTGATAAATTAATGCGTGCGAATATTTACGGATTAAAAGTTATTCTATATCTCGAGTTCTATAATTTATTTTTACTAAATAAATATATGGCAAGATGGTCAAGGGAGTACTTGTTGATCTCATTACCAAAAGAAATTGTTATAAACATTAAAAAGCCAGAAATAACAAATTTATCAACAATTACTATCACGGCGATCGAGATCTACCGAAATTAATTGGGGTGGGAGAGTTGCGCACCGCGTACCGCGCAACTGAACTCGGCGACTGCGCTGGGTCAGTCAGTCGAGTTGCGCACTCAGAAGGGAGCAGAAGTGCTGCGGGACCAGAAGGCCGAAGGACCTTGGGGCTGCCCTGGCCCACTCTTGCCTACCTTCCAGTTGACCAGGGATCCTCCAGAGCTGCACTGGACATTACTGGCCGACCTTGGTCTACCTTTAGCTAGCTTAAGGTGGACCAACGGTCATTTAAAACTTCCCTGGTTCACCTTAAGCTAGCTCGGGGTGGGCTTCTTAGAAACTCTTAGAAATTCTTTGTAATTAACAATTCAAATATACACTTTTTGTTTTGCAATTCGTGTTCATTCAAAGAACACCGTCAATTATTATTTCTGTGTTTCTAATTCGAATTTGCGTCGGCACTTTTCAAAAATTTCTCTCCTTGAAATTATTTTATATAAATATTTTTGACATAAAATTGGTATTCCTTCGATCGGAGGTCCCCCAGGGGCTCACTCGCGGGTGCGTCCTGTGGGTGAGTACGGGTATTGGCGAACCCGGGGCGCCCCGAGCCCGTAGGTCGTTGCGTCAAAATTTCGTTCGATTTATTTTTTATTGGAATTGTTCATCTTTCCAATCGAAAATTACTTCTGAACTTTCAAAAGTTCCTATTCCAAAATTTATATATCTGATTTCAAATTGGTTTTCCTCCGAACGGAGGTCCCCCAGGGGCTCACTCACGGATGGGGCCGTGGGTGAGTACGGGTATTGGCGAACCCGGGGCACCCCGAAGCGCCATTTCAGTAGTTTGAAGTTCTGACTTCAACAACTCTTGTTGAATTCTTGTTGGTTAGGCCGCACTCGTGTGCGGGGTTAGCTTGGCTCTCGTGAGCTGGTCTTAGGTTGGCTCTCGTGAGCCGGATAGATTCACACTCTTGTGCGTGTTACGTAGGCCGTACTCGTGTACGGGGTTTAGGGTTGTATTTCGTTGTTTCTTCATGTCAACGTTTCGTCTTTTTTTCATTGTTTCCTTCTATTTTTGTACTTCTATGGAATTGTGGCTAATTATGATTTGTCTGCTTCAGCTGGAGTACGACAGCTCATCATCTTTGTTATCGCCGGAGGACATCACATTGACCGAAGACGTCAATAACATCGTGTCTAATTATTGTTAGTCTGTTTCAGCTGAAATCCAACAGCTGAACATCTTGGTCGCCGAACGAAGAGACTACATGAAACAACGCATCGACGAAGACATCGTAGTAATTATAAATTAGAATTAGTTTAATTCTTAAGATCGTCGTTGTAAATATGTCGAGTAATTATTGCCCCAAACTTCACTTTGCTCGACTCGATTGTTAACTCCGACACAGCAGAAGGCTGTGTCGGACCTTGTTTGCAAGTTTTGAACCGGTTCACGTTGCGATATTCGACGTGGATGCACTAGGGAATGATGGTCAGGGAGCAGTACTCGCCAGGTAGAACCCTTCCTTCGTAAAATGTCTGCCTAAGTCATGTCGACGCTGGCGTGGCTTGCGCCGGGAGCAGGGGATCCTTCGTCCATAAGTCTCTTCGTCGCCTGGTTGCGCCAGCGTTGCTCGTGGCGGGTAGTTGGGGTTAGGTTGATCTATCAAAAGGTGGAGGCGTCCCTGGTCATCATTCTCCGTGTGTAGCGTCAGAGCCTTCTGCTCTGGTTCGGTTTTGTTTCTCTCTTTGAAAGAATCAGAGCCTTCTGCCTGATTCGTTTTTGATACCTTTTATCCCGCAATAATTACTCGACATACGCTAAATGGAAAAGAGAACTTTTCTTTCTGTGGAAAAGTAATCTTATCCATTTAGCGATCTGCGAAATTTAGTTTATAAGATTGTACATGGTCGTTGTAAGAAAGGGAGTCAGAAGGAAGCGTATTGAATTCCTTCTGGCTTCCTTTCGGGTCTCTTGTGCAGCAACCTCCTCGTGGTGAGACCTGGGCAATCGATATTATTCTTTATTTGTAAGAACTTCAAGTAATCTTACAAATAGAGAATAATATCGAGCTAATAGCTGCACAATTATAATTTGTTATAACAGTTTAAGTTAAAATTTAAGACTTCCTAATTATAAAAACATGTTTACTGCATCCTTGAATTCCGTGCCACCTCTTTTAATGTCATATTTCGGAAAATTTTAACGGTTTGACTTTTCGTTGACTTATACTACTGAATTTCGTGTTACCTCTGTTATTATCATATTCGTGTTAGCAAGAACTGAATATTCCATATACTTCACTTTTACTACAGGTGTGTAATATGATTTGGAGACTGTTTGGAGTCTGATTTCATCCCTTTTTTGTGGATCTAGTTCCAACATTTATCATTTGTCAGCGTAGAGGGCGTAAGAAAACGAGTTGTTTTGTGTGAGACACGAAATCTCATATGGTGATTGGTCTACTCCTGTACCTCGTCGGTGATGAAATTTCTCCTTTACTATTGGACTGATCTCAAATAATTAAAAAATGATTAATTGATAAAGTGAAAACATAAAATACAAAAACGATAATCCATAAAATAAAAATTTAACGACAGTCACTAAAGTAGAAATGTGTAAAGCCCATAGAAGTAACTTGCTGCCGGCTACCAGTTTGAGCGTTTTATCACTACATGAAATGTCGCTATTTTAAGATTGTAAGCAGCAAATGATTCCTACCTCAATGTGCATTATATTTTACAATAAAAATGGCAAAAATCATTTGCAATATTCATTTCCCTACTATTAAATTCAACATATTTGATATATTTTTTTTATTCGATATTAAATTTAAAAATCTGGATAAACTGTACCAACGAATAAGTGTTTCAATTGAAATATTTTTCGGATATAATTTTTCGATGCTTTTTCGCAAAACTATTTAAGCTACTATTATTGACTGAATTTACATCAGAATAAAGTTAGTGAAACCAGGATAAAATCTTTCACAACTGCTTAACTGCTTCGAACATGAACTACTCGCAATAGAATACTTAGGAGAAAATCAAACAAAACTGTTGAGTTGTGATGGGAGTAACAAAGAAAATAAAATAGTAAGGAAGAGGCTTGAAAAACACCTGCATCCCACCACCATAAACCATCCCTTGTGGGGATCGAACCCACGACCTTTGGATTAGAAGTCCAACGCGCTATCCCCTGCGCCAAAGGGACTTCCAGTTACGTAATTTCCCTTAAAACAGCTTAGTACGGGTAATATACCAAGTATATAATTGTACATTAACTTTTTAATCGAATGTAATAAAATAATACTTCAAGAATAACACACACAATTTTTATATCAAATTTTGTTCTCCAGGGAGCCAATATTGATAGTTCTAACCTCTTGCAGGTTGCTAAATACAATTCATTGCTAGTCACAACCCCTAAATGCTACAAAATTTTCAAATTCGTAATAGTCCAATCGACAAAAACGAAACTGTTATTTATTTACAAACAATATCATAAAAAGCATAAGAAACAATAATTTAGTTTAATGTTTTTATTTCGCGAGCATAGCCTTCACAGTATTCGAATTGTAGTATAAAATTATAATAATTAATTAACAATTACGTAAACTCAAATATCTGTAATAAATGGACTGAAGTTCATTAAACACCTACATTGCTAATCCCTTTTTTCAACCCTTTAATTATGATAGTATTTCTGGATCAAAATGCTTCACTTTGTATAACAAAATCGGACATTTCATATGCAACAACCTAATAGGTACCTGTGTGTCGATGTATGGATTAAACTGCAATATACTACGGTCCATAAGTGTAGCCGTCACCCCTATTTTTAAGATTTTTTAACTTTCAGAAAATAATCCTGGGAAATCAAATTGTGAGAGATCAGAAAGTATAATAAATAACGAACTTCACGTATACAAAATATTGAAGTTGTCTGTGTATATGTATATCGACATAAAAGCGAGAAACATTTAAGAATCGGTGCAATACTATATAGCACCACTTTTGTTTTTAACCTCATTTTAGAGATTTTTATGTCGTATTTTGGCTGAACAAGATTCTTTGTTAGTTAATTTATTGGGTTCGAATGAAAGTTCGTAGCGTTTTTTAATTAAAATTCAAAGATGCAATTAGCAAAGAAATTTTGAATTAAATACTTATTAACAACTTGTAATAATAATTCAATCACTTTGCTGAAATTTAATACGATGCAATAGATATATACACCAGTCAAATATACGTTTCATTGTTATATTTTGTTTCGAATAAATAATATTTTCACTCACTTCTCATTATATAATTTCTTTTCAACTCTTTTCACATAAGAAAATTCTTGAAAATTTTAGCGTTGCTATAGGGTAAGAGAACCAATTACTGTGTCTATATTAATTATACTTATTTTTAAGGGATAATGAATACTAAAAAAGAGATACTAAATTTTTTCACTGAAATCAGTTAATTTATATGTTACAGATCTCTTTTTTGATATTCATTATGCTTCAAAAATAAGTATAATTAATACAGGCACAGTAAGTGGTACCCCCATAGTAATTGATTTTCTTATCGTAGTAGTGCTTCATAGTGTAGCCTCGAAAGTAATATATAAAATAGGTTTAAATAAAACAAATAGGTTTGGAGTGAAAATTGACGCAGTCTATCGATTTAAATTTAACAACCACGTTGTTTATCGGATCCTCAACAATCTGGAAACGCGGCCATCCATTTTCCAGCCGCTGTCGGATCTCAAGCGTGTCTGCGCAGAGATAATCCTACACTCCTTCATACTCGCGTGAAAATTACCTATCATAATTAACTCGGTGGTAGGGCGGTATAATGGTAGTCGAGCCATCAGCCAATCAGAGGCAAGTCGGAAATCGATGTAATTAGAGGATGGACCAACGGGAATTCGCCGAGAGTTGCGCATGTGCGCACCCCCGGCACCCGCGTCACGGTGTCTAATTCTCTCCGAACGATTGCTATTGTTCGTATTACAATCATTACGCACACAATCTCAATCTCTCTCTCACTCTCACTCTCTCTTTCTCTCTCTCTCTCTCTCTCTCTCTCTCTCTCACCCTTTCTCACCCTGTCCCTCTTACTCTCTTCCGTCTTGTCTTCCCTGTGACAAGCGATCTGTACACACGCGTCAATATCCCAAGAACACTAACTGATTGTCCTTCAAACGTAAATTAATTACGCAACCTGTAAATCGAGTTTGATAAAAATATTTTAGATATTGTACTGTTTTTTTCTTTTGAAGTATTTGAACACTGCATTTCCCATTCTCGGAAAACTGTCAACATTTGTACTGTGTTAATTTCATTAAACAAAAATAGTATAACAATATACCTGGACTCATTTTAAAGCTTGAAGCCTCTACTTTTGCCATCATTGTTCAATTTTATCATGGATATTTTTGCACGATACAGCGACTGAGAAACTGAAGACGTTTTTTTTTACTAAAAACGATGACACCATTTACAGCAAATACAATATAAATTACATTACAATGTGCCGTGATAAATTATTATGTTGTAACGCTTAAGAAAAGATGATACTTGATCACTCATTGCTCAGAGGTTCATGAGATACTTATAAATTGATTGTCAATTTTGGGAACAATTTATTCCGTTTTAAATTGTAACGATTAGTATTAATTAATCTCTAATTGTTAATAGATAAAAAATGCTTGAAATTGATTTATTGTTTTCATTTTATTTGAAAGGAAGGGCGGGGGTTGAGGAGTTTTAGAAAAATTCTACGGTATAAAATATTAAATTGTAACGTTTAGTAAAACAGTATTAATTAGTCACTTATCGTTAAAAGACTGAACAACGTTTGAAAATGATGATTTGTTTTTCTTCGGAACTGAGGTAATGGGTTTATGGTGAATAAACGCGGCCATTGTTTTCGGGGATGTATTTAAGAGTACGCGGCGTGAACGGGAAGGAGGATTTCAATTTGATGAGAAAACGCGAAGGGATAATGATAAAAGGAAAATAAGTAGTACACAATAAGGATTGGCGAACCCCCCCGAGGGTCGAACAATTGGGATATTGACGTATGAGAAATGAATTCCAGTGTAGATTGTTGAATGTGCGGTTGACTGTGAAAGCTCAAGATATTGAAATACTGCGATTTTATACTCTCTACACTGTTGTGATTAGTATGAACAGACGGTTTTCTTCGTGCAACGTTAATTTGCTGGCGAAAGGTCGAATTCTTAGAGAGCAGTCAGCTAAATCGATATTTCAAGCCTAATCTAAAAATACAATAGACAGATCGTTCGATCATCCTGTACATTTTTGTTGCTATGTAACTAAGTTTAAGATAATTATAATGGAATGTTGTTCAAAATTGAAATTGAATCGCAATTTTGTATGAAAATATTTCTTTTTAAATAAACAAACTAATCGAATGTTACAAATTACAAACTTTGATATTATATACATTTTAATTTATTCCATGAAAATTTGAAATGAAAATTTAATAAATGAAGAATGAAATATGAACAAAATGGATGTACGTACACTGAAAACACGTATCATAAAACTTCGTCATTTCAAAGAAACATCTTAATAAATTAAGAATAATGTACTTGCCGGTATTCTTAATTGACATAAATATTGGCAATAATTTATTCATACATAACTGTGAATTCATTGCCGTATTGTACACGTTGGAACGCATCATTAAACTGCAAGCCTGTCCCGTTAACAGTATAAACAGAGCGTATGATCATAAATCGATTGGAAATTGGTGTATTACAGTAATGAATTATATATAATAATAAATCCCCAATCATTGAGATTAATTAGTACCCTGAAACTCGGATAATCCGATTCGTACACATTCACTCGCAATTCAAATGACGTTATTTTCAGGCGGCTATTGAATTCGTAAATCCCACAATATCATTAAAAATAAATTCCCAAGAAAATGTATAGTCCAATTTCAATGTATACTAGCTATTAAAAAGCAACAATATTTATTGATTATGAACTATGCTTTGGGTCTAGTTTAGCTATGTATCTTGGACAAGAAAATGACTAACAGTGTTGTAAGTGGTAGCAATTAACTATGATTCTTAAATCAGGTCCAACCTAGGCGATTGTCTGCATTCAGCTCCTACAACTTCATTTGTCGTGTCCAATAGTGAAATAATTTAAAAACGATTATTTGGCTGTTCAAGTAAACTAACAAATGACTATTTCAAATGGTATGAAGCCAAATAAGGTATACTTTAAGGATTATTTTTAAAAAATAATTAATTTCAGTAATGTCCAAGCCTATTGGGTTCAAGGGCAGTACATACAGAGCAGTCCTGAAGTTTTCGCATATATTGAGGTATTGCTGTACTTACGCTGCCTACACAGCAACTAAACAGTCTCCAGATAAACGCACCACCCCGTACGCGTATCAAACGTTCTACATAGCTGATTTCACGGCGAATTTCCCGGCGACAGAGACGCGATTAAAAAACCACCCCCCTTCCGCCCCTCGTCGCTGGCTCACGATCGCAGGTGCCCTTTCACAGAGAGGCGTTACAACGGAATTATCGCAAATCGAAGGGATGGGGGTGGTTTCTGGCCTCCCCGCTAGGGGGTTGGGGGCGGCGTGGCCACCGTGCATCCCTCCCACCCATATCCGCCATAAGGAGAGGGTGGAGAACCGCCTCGGCTACGTATGCTGCCTCTCCAACCCCTAACTTTCGCGATCCTCGGCAGTGTTTCCCCCATTTCGTGCCGGACACCGTCGACGGACACCTAAATGTCTGTACCAGACACCCCTAACAATCCCGATCTAACTAAAAAAACTGAAGAACTCGTCTCCGCTAACCGAACTTTTGCAACACTTCACTATTACCTCCAAAATCCACGGTCTTGTAAAACCACCAGCAACTTTGCTAAAAATTAACTGCTCCACTAAATTGTCACAGTTACTATAAAATCAGTGCCAATTAAGCAAGGATGGTGCCAGTGAAGCGCCCAGTGACCAGACAGTCCGTTTGAATCTGTGCGAAATCATGTTAATTAGGGCTGGAACTGGAAGCTTTATGCGATGACGGGTTCGATTTCAATTTCGAGATACTGAGGACTCGTTTTGGGTGGTTGGTTTATTTTTTCAGTTTTTTCTGTGGGAACGATAATTGTTTCGAAGGTTTGGCGGAAGACTGTTCGGGATAGATGTCGGCGAAAACGGAAGGACCGTCATCGCCGCGACGATTTTTCGCAAGGATTTATGGGCACCTCGAGAAAGAGAAGATCGAGAGCAGTGACGATGACGATCGCGGTAAGAAAAGTGATTTGGCAACGGATGTCGAGGACAATGGCGGAAACACGTTCAACGGAGATGGTTCTGATAATGTACATAGTGTACAGGTAAGTGACCGTTCAGTATGATTTTTCATTTTTTAATAGCTACTTTTGTGCTGTCATTTAGTGTTGAAGGAAAAGTTGAGTTTGATGAACTAACTTCTTTAATACAAATTGCGGTACATTATTGAAAAATTTTTCTATTTCAATATTTTGATAAATAATGACGAGTTTTCATTTCGGATGCAGTGAATTCAAATCTAAAAACTGTATTTTCGGTGTTCCAGACATTTTTCGGAGAAAGTAAAATTTTCAACTTTGAGAATGTGCTTTGTGCTTTCACCACAAAATTTGTATAAATGATTCTCACATGAAACGGTTTTGCAGACTTCCCCAAACAGAATGTCTACAATATTACAAAGTCTTAAACGTGTTTAAACAATATTTAAAGCAATATGTTACGATCAGTATAAATTACAATGTACACGAAAAATTCAACATTCACACAATAAATTTCCATATTCCAAAAACTAACACTGGATTCCTACATACAAGTCTTAAAACCGTTCTAATCTGTCATTTCTAATAATCGCGAAATTCAATTTTAAAAAGATGGCAACAATTTCTTCGTCAAATATTCTTATTCAAAACACATATTATTTTCTTTACAGTACAATACCCGTAACTCGCCCAGAAGTCTGGTCCCAGTTCCAATTTTCAAAAGTCATCATATTAGATTTTTCTATGCTTGATTTATTTAACCATTTAATTTATTTTCTAATCAATGCTTCAATACTTGTGCCGAATAAATTCAAACAATAACGTAATACGCTATGGCCCTTAGTTTACACCGATCCACATAGTATCAACATTTTAATTGTCTGTTAAACAGGCTCCCGACTCCAAAGAAACGCTCTCAGGGCAAGCAGAAGACAATAACGGGATGGACGGGCTAACAAATAACGACAGAGAAAAAAGTTTAAAGCTGCCATTATTTCATGGACTCTTCCCCAGAGTGCCCAGTCTTCCTCTGACACACCTGCATTTAACGCAGATCACGTATCCACCCACGCACTCGACGCATCTTCATAATTTGCCGTATCATCAGGCTCCGGAGCATTATCTGCAAGGATTCTCGGCATTCTGTGAGTAATTACCAATTAACACGTTGACTGTCGTTCAAATTTCATGCGTCCCACACGAGCTTAATCTACGTTATAATTAGAAATGGGGGATAAAGAGTTATCTAATTCTCCGCAATTCAACAAATAATTCCTTCACTTTATTGTGTCATAATATCTATACCAGTATACAGGGTAAGTCATTTAACTGTGCCACCTAAATTTACTCGTGAACTATTTGTGATATCAACAAAATTCGAAATTCAAACGAAAGTTGATTGGTATCTAGCGGGATATACAACGCAATAATTAGTTTTTTGATAATCCGGTTTTTCATCGAGGTTTGAAGGTCGCCTTGAATTTTTGTACTATGACATGTAATATTTGACCTTGTGGTTCGAAAAAGTAATTAATAGAAAACTCCAAGGAATATTGGAGTAAAAACTAATAATTACCGAGCTATTCTTCTTGAAGGTGACCTTCATATCTTGATGAAAAAGCGAACTATCAAGGAATTAATTATTATATTATGTGATCGCCTTGATCCCCAACAACTTTTGTTTGAAATTTTTTTTATACAACCAATAATTTACGAGTAAATTGAGGTGGCACAGTTAAATGAATCACCCTGTATAATATCTCGTATTTGCATTTATTATGACAAAATGGTTGTAATATCAATTTTATTTGCCTTGGATTACGTCGTCCTAAGTGTTCACAACTCAAAAGTCACTTAACTAAAAGGTTAATAACAATTGCTAATAATAAATTGGTATTCAGTGCCATTAATTTTGTAAGCATTACTTTTATGTAATACCATAGGGCCGGTTACCGATGACTACTATGGCGTTCAACGTGCTGATATCAATAAACTAATTCATAAAATTAGTATCTTGGATATCTACTCAGAACTTTCCTCCTACCTATCCTATCTTCTGCACATAGTTGAAGGTCGTGGAACCTATTGTTAGGTACATGCTATTATCCGATACTGTTTATTCGTATCGCAGGAAGTACAAAGAAAAATAAACATTTTGTTATTGCGATCACCTCAGTGACACCTGAACAGAAAGATCAAAGTTTCAGAATCCTACATTAACCCCTACGATTTATTTTATGGTTGCAGAACTTCTTCGTCGTCCATAATTTCATGGAAGAAAAAGAAAATTTATAACGATTGTATGCCTATGTATATTTCAATGAAATAGAATTTAATTTCGGTTCATAGCATAACATATCGCACCCTTGAAAGAATATTGTCACAGCTCAAGAATGAAAATTTTCAGAAGATAGGAGAAACTAAATTTTATTGTTCTAGATTCTTTTCGAAATCTTGATCACGAATCTACCTCGACATTATAGTGCAAGGGTCCTCCAAATAAAATAGAATAACATTCTAATTCGTTATTGTCAATAACCCATTAGAAAATACATGGGCATTCGATAGATATAAATTTTCTTTTTCTTCTAGGAAACAACGAGCGACAAAGAAATTCGAAGCTAAAAATAAATCATAGCACGAGGGGTTAATAAAATGTTAGTAACTAAGGGTGCATATTATAGATAAGTTAGTATAAATGTTGGACCTAATATTACTAAGCGGTGTCTAGTAGACAACTTGAAAAAAGGAGGGGATAGAGATTTTCTTATTTCAAAATAAACGTGGTCGTCTTATATCGAACGAAAACTGCACCATTTATTCCGCTCAATGAACCACACTTCAGTTCTTAGGAAGAAGTCCAAAAATGGTTTCATGATTGGATTACTTCGCACGAACTGAATTTCTTCTATCGCGGAATCCATCTATTACGTAAAAAGCGAGAAATGATTACGGCCAACGAAAGTACTTTGAAAATACTTTGAATAAAATATTCTCTACTTTCCTATTCGAACGGAAGACTTTTATTTACCAAAAGAACGCGCACAAACTGATTGAATCACCCAATATTCGATTTTTCAGCGAGTTCGAAAATACTTGATAATTTTCTGGCGGTTTGTAGTTCAGTATTTCCCCGGTTTACCTAAGTGTTCGACGGCGCGTCGCATTATTACAGCGGACATACGTGCGCGCGTGTTTGAAAGGATGTATTCCGCTTCGCCACTTCGTAGCGATATTGATGAGATTACGAGGCGCAGTTGGCCGCGTCTCAATATAATGTACATTGCCGTATTTCCTCTAACCCGACTCTATTCGGCCGCCTCTTAAGCCTTCGTCACAACGGGGCCAGACAAAGGAATCATTCGCTTGTTCCGCGAAAACTTATGTAAACGGGGAACCTCCGGGAAATGTCATAATTACATAAACGCCGCGCAACGCACCAAAATCCTCAAAACGCAGAAAAAATTTATAGCGTTATTTTTTTAACTCGCAGGATTCGATTCTAATAACCATTTCCATTTGGAACGTCGATTTTTAATTATTTAATCGAGTGCCGTTCCTTTCGTCATGAGTTATACTATATAAGATAATATTACGTTTCATTTGAAATGGTTGTACTGATTCTGTGATTCTAAATTATTCCTCAACGTTAAAATAAAAGGGTCTAGCGGGATAAGCAGGGGCAATCAGCCCTTGTGTCAATTTTCGTCCTGAAACCTGTTCTTTGCCTGAAACAATATTCTGTAGAATTTCAAATCTACCTTTCGTTTAAGGGTAATATGAGGCTGAAAACCTAAATTTTATCATTTTTTCTCAGTTATTTTTTGCGATATTTAGAGGAGAGAAAAGCGAACATGAAACTACTATCTAACTTTATTTCAGATATTTTTTCGGAATTTTAAATCAGTTACTAAGGGTTGAAAAAAGAATTTATTTTTCGAGGGTGGTTTTCGCAAACAACTCTCTGTGTGACACTCTTTAAAAAATCAAAAAATAATGTTCTGTCACGTAACTATTATGTGTACAAGTTTTAAGACGGTTAAATGGGTGGAACTTGAATAATTTAAAAAAGTTATGGTGAAGCTACAGAACAGCTATGTATCTACTTCAAGCTCATCGATATTGTTTCAAATTGAATTGTAAGTGTTTGTTACCGATACGTAATAGCAGAGGTTAAAACAAATTCAACTATGTATAAATAATATCAATGTATATCAACAGCTTCATATGATCTTCAACTGTTGAAAATAAATGCAGTTCCTATAGAATTGTTGGTGTTCAAGGTCACGTAAAGGTCGATGGGTTCATCTGAATCTTGACCATCATGTGACATCGCTAATAATTATTTGATACAACATTGATTACCTCGAAAACAATTGTTTGCACACCATAATATTGAACTCTACGAACCAAATAATATAGTCAGATAAAGGGGAAAAACTATTGTAATTTATCGATTAGTATAAACGTATCAAATTAAACATATTGTGCACTGTATCTCATCCGAGAGGATAGTTACGAAATAAACTAAAATTTTCCTTTATTAATAACGAAGAGAAATTCTGAAAAATATCTAAAACCGTTCGATTTAAATGTCTCTAAAACTATCGGTTTTTTGCAACAAGTGGCTTAACAGATTTTTATAAAGAATGAAAAAACAAGTTGGCGTGGCCATTGAAGAATTCAATACGTTCCACTTGAATGACAAATATACAGGGTGCCCTATTCGAACCAACCCTGTTACAAAACAAAAATATTTCCAACAAAAATGATGTCGGTTCGAATAATACGCAGAGTCGCGTAGGTTTGATGTACATTTAATGTTTCTGTTGGACAGTAGCGCGTAGGAGAAGGAAAGAAGGTCGACCACGAAGACAAAGGACAACATTCAGCAGCGAACAGACGTTAAGGCTAGAAGTAGAATACCGCAGAGGAGAATACATCTCCAGGAGAAGAAGATTCGAACTTGCAACGTCGCTACGGCTTACAGAAACACAAATTAAAATATGGTTCCAAAATCGACGCGCCAAAGACAAAAGAATCGAGAAGGCACAACTTGACCAACATTATCGGTAAATACGCAAACTATACCTTCAATATCGATGCAGAGCTCGTTCAGAATTTAATCAAATATTCATACTTCTTTGTTAACATATTAGAATTTCTCCTCCGTATACCCTTAAAAGTTTTTCATTTTCAAAAAATTGAATTATTTTACTTTGCATTTTCCTTCCGTATAAGTTTTGTAAAATATGTGTGTAAACGGATTTGTTCGAGTTCCTAAAATTAACGTAGTTAAGTTTTGTTTATATACATTTTCAGAATTGATTTAAAAAAATCATTAAATACTGAACGCAAGTCGCACCAAGTTTTTTAGTTTAACACATTCAGTTCTCCTACGTTGAATTCCTAAATTTTTATTATGTGATTCGATCAAAAGGGGCTACCTTTAAACTTGGAAGCCACTCTGTCCAACTATACCCGTGAGAAAAAACACACGTGACTCGAATCCATCAGAAATGATCTAGAAAATCCAATACCTTCGTCGACTGTATATAAAATATTTTCTTAATGCTTCAATAAATTTGAATAATAAATGATAAAACTTTCAATGAGACGTTCGAGAGAATCATTGAGAAGAGATTGAGACCGAAAGAGATTGACAGTAATTCAAGAGAGGGTGACTATCGAAGCGACGTGTCATTAAACACTCTTATACAAATAGGATTGGCGGGAGATTCATGAGTATAATAGATACTTATGTGTATTTGTAGTTGTCAGAGAGTTTGATATATGCGCATTGTTATGATGACGCCCATTTTAACCATTGGGCTTACAATGGTATCAGCCACAAATTTACATTTCTTTGTTAACTAAAACTTTTAATAATTAAATCAAAAGTAACAGAGATATATTACAAACACACTGTTAATCTGTTAATTCTATCAATATTCTGAGAATAGTTCTACTACTATTCTATTAATCTGGTAATAATTCAGTGTGACAGATGTTAACATGTACTATCATTTTTACTATTATTCCTTCATATTTTTGTAATAGCATTGAAAACCGCTGCCGCCATAGTGTCAATCATTTCGCTAAATATTTCAAAAATGAAACGAAATTTTTAACCGCTACCAACACCATCCGTAGGTCAAAGAACGAGTAGTTATTGTTTATAGCAGAGCTGCTCAACAGAACTGTCAGTGTTGCCAGATGAGGGGAAGAAGCGCGAATTTAGGGGAGAAAGTTACCCCCTTCTGCCAGTACCGGAGTATGCACGACAAAAGCGCGGTAGAAGGGGAAATTAGAGTGGGGGAACACGTCTTGATCTGGTAACACAGAGCACACCCTAGCTTGCCACGTAGCTGTGACAATGCGCATGACAAATAAAAGCAGCCTTGCCGTTCTGTGTATGCATAGGGCCAGAAAATCACACGCCGAACAGCTCTCATTTATAGTATATGTAATTTGATTTTTTTCAACGTATTTATCTTTTAGAATGCATCGAAAAATGTCCATAAAAACGATCTAATTTCAAGTATTATTAACTTCTTCTCAGCTACGAGCATTAGAACCTTAATAAATTCCTAGCAGAAAACTTTACTGCTTCCATATTGATGACAAAAAGTAAAACGGTATGTCGATCTAAAAAATAAAAATGAGTACCATTCATACAGTTAGTACAAGGCAACGGATTAAATAAATTCGTGTACCGAAAATATAATATTAGAGTATACTATCTCATTATCAGGAGAGCCCAAAACACAGTTATTCAAATGAAAATTGTTTCATTATCATCATTAAAACACGAAACGTTCTGAAACTTGAAAATTTATATTACCCACTATCAAGATTGATTTTCTGCAAATCAAAATGAAAAGGATTTACAGACTCATATTCAATTCAAATATGTACGGGACAGCGTAATTGTTAGTTGAAAGAAATCGCATATATGCGTGATATACCGATTCTTAATGGCACTTACCTGTTGCAGGAATATTGCAGTTTCCAACGGCATGGTAAACGTGCCGATTTACGGAAGAACTGGATTCTGTGAATTCTGTTTCTACAAAGAGACATTCAAATCAGCGATCAATCATTCCTGCGTTTCAACAAATTCTATTGGCGGAGCCTCGACGAAAGCGCAGTGTAATAGCGTGGCCAGCGAAACCTCCGAAAACACGAACACGTTGTCTTCTGTTTGAAAATTTTAATACCCGGACTGTTAATTTTTATACAAATTCATATTATCAAGTAAAATTCAACAAGAACCTCGCCGATCTGAATTGTTCTAATCGTTTTTCTCAGATTTGCATAAAATCTACAATCAAATTGTAACTAATGTCGATGCAGTGATCGCAAAAATTTCGAGTGAACTTCACATCGTTATTCTTTATTATTATTTGTTAAGTAAGCTTATCTATTTATTTAGTAAATGTAAAAAATAGATTTATTAAGTAAATTTTTTAACATGTAGAATTGTAGTGAGTAAATAAAATTACGTAATATCAAGTTTATCAAGTTCATAAGCTTAGGTGTAATGAAAAATTATTATTAGATAGATATGTTTACTTAATGAAATTGAATAATTAAGTAAATCAATTCACAATATGTTTCTGTGATTTTATAATCTTGTATAGTAACAATTTACATTAGCGCTCTATGGTTTGTGATAAACTCAATATTTGTATTATTATTATTATTGTGTACCAATTGTACCACGTAAAAAGAACAGTATAAGCTAAAAGTATAATTTAAAATTGAGAAGTACCAAGGTCTCTTGAGATTGTTAAAACTTTTTAATAATAAATATGGAAAAAGTAACAAGAACATATGGAGGTCTTATTCTCAGATTTTTAATTATGCGGTAGTAAATTTCTTCTGTGAAATCATTGTTAATGTGAATATATAGAAAGTACTAATCTAATTGATGTTCTAAAAATTATGTTGGTAATTGAAATAGTTAATTTATTACGAACCTTAATTATGTTGATATGAAAATGGACGAAGTAAAAGATCCCCAAAAGAATTTATTTTTTCACTTATTTTACATTTTCCAAAACGTTAAAGAATGTACCTGCGTCGTTAAATAGGATATAAATTAGTTAAAAATACACCATTTGAAAGTTTTGACTGAGAACATTTGATTTGGCCCACTTTCAAATTTCCCGCCAGGAATATTGCTTGCACTTGCGATTTAAATGTCCCTATATATGCATATGGCTAAGGGTTTCTGTGGTACGATAAACTAACAAATATTCCACGTTGGTTATTTTATTAAATTTTATGATACACGTATAATTAATACAGAATTCACTAATTACATTTTAAAAACAATTTTGTCCCCAGACAATTTAAATTATTAATTTTTTCTCGTTCAATTCTGCACCTATAACTGCTTATATTAATAACGTTCAGTTGGTAACGATGTAAACTGCACAGGAAGCTGAACTCAAGGTGAAAATTAATTAAACTCATTAGGTGTTCAACAAATTTATTTCGATCCTTGAAGGAATAATAAGTTAAATTACACTGCTGAAAATTGCCTGAAATAATTAATCTTTATAAAATTATACCTTAGACATTATTAGTAGTGTTCAAATTTGGCGCCTTACAAATAATTTCAATATTCATTGTATTTATTTTGAGCATATCTACTGCACAAAATATATATTTGAAAATCAGCTAGAATATTGCAATTCAATAAAAATATTGCACTGTTTGCTGTTAATTATAGAAATGATACTCATGCATTTTATTTAGTTAACACTAGAACTACCGAACCACTCAAAATGACTGGTTCCTAATTATTTCTTTCATCATTGCTGAAATGATAAAAATGTTTCTATCGGAATTTTTTTGGTAAACTTCTTTATCGAAGCACATGTTGGAATACAAATGGTATGAGGTTTGAATAGATGTAGTCTTGTCATTATTATAAAGCAATATAAATCGGTCGTATTTATTACTCGGTAGTTCTAGTGTTAATATTAGCAAACTCATGCATACTTTCAATTAAACTTAATTATTTTATTTAAAAAGTAATTGAAATCCTTTTTTATCCTACTCGTTAAAGTTATCTTATTTTACGTAAATGAACCAATAAAGTTCATCTAATTTCCATCCATATGGTTTGAAAGTTTTTAATTTAAATTGTTAATACTGTTTCATAAAATATAGAATTCACATGCATATGAATCCCATATTCATATCTGCAATCATAATTGGTCAATGAATGGTCCTCCATTTTTAAAATAGATGTTAATTATTTTATCTTTGCAGAGCAACAACCGTGAAAATACACAGTATAAAAGACAATATTATAAAAAAAATATTCAGCAGATAGCGTATGAAAATTATAGATCGAAGACAAACAAATCAAGTAATGCGAATTGTCGAGTTTTTGTTACAAAATAAATGTCTCCAAATTATTTCGCTCAATCTAAATGAGCATCGTGCATTGAGCGCCTAGACGCTGTATGCAGTCAAACGGTTAAATAAAATATGTACGTTGTAATAAAAAAAGTTCTAAGGTATATAAGCTTTGAATTAATTTAATTAGTTTATACGTTATTATTGTAACAATGACTTGAATTATATTTAAATATATATGTATATAATATTTATCATTTTTGCTGCAAGAATTGTGTTATTCATCATTTCTCTTTGAAAACGGGAAAAAATTGAAAAAATTCTCATTTTGACCTTGGAAAGCATATATATAAGGTATGATTCTTCATAACAATACCAGGACCAAAAGTAAGGGTAAAAGAATTGCAACCTAGGCTTCATTTTTTAATACTGAGCTAATAAAATATGTATCAAGTTTAAATAATTCTAATGTAATTTGAAAAATTAAATAAAACGTATTCTATAACTAATTTAGTATGTTATGTGTTATCCCCTACTTTGAAATTTGCGCACTTTTTTTAAATATAACCATCAATATAGAACTTTGAAATTTAAATATTTGAATGAATGAGTTTCAAAATGTTATAAAAGCTAATGCAAGTCTGCATAACATTTGTTTTCTTTAGTCGACATTATTAGCATAATAATAGTTGCATAAAGGAGGTTAGGGAACCGCAAGAGAAGCTGATAATTTGTAGCACGAAATCGGAAGGTACAGGGTGTATAAAAATTACACGACCACCATAGCGTGATTCTACACCTCTGGATCGCTGGAGATCTGTTAAAAAAATGCACCGCAAAATTCACCTTGACCTTGGAAATCAAGGTCAAAGCGTCGAAAAATTTTCTTTTATAGCGTCGTATAGTACTCATCACTCAAATTTTTCGATACTTTAACCTTAATTTTCGAAGTCAAAATGAATTTTGCGGTGTATTTCTTTTTACAGATCTCCACCGATCCGGAGGTGTGGAATCATGCTACGATGATCGTGACATATAATTTTTATACGCCCTGTACCTATACAATTCGTTTACACTTTACTTCCATCTTACATTGTCACGAAGAATTATCCCTTTATTGTTCTGCCAGCTATTTCTAAACATCCTGTACAAATCTTCGGATTAAATATTAACCGCCAGTCTACGAGAATTGTTAATAGTAATAAAAATAAATTGATTCGCTTCAACTTACCTCCCGTGATGACTAACTGATAATGGCAGTTGTGACACGGAGCGCTCTGGGAGTACCAGCCCAAATGGAAAAACCAGAAATTAATAAAAACGAAAGATAGCAATTAATACACATGATGTGAAACAAAAATAATTACTATCTCCTTCTTATACACTCATATTCTAGTTAAGCCAAAATCTTTTCACCTTCCTCATTGATCATATTCTTACTTAATATTTTACTCATTTTTTATACAATTTTAGTCTGCCAAAAGTTTTGATTAAGACAGTACAGATACGTATATTTTCATACCAAGTTGGACATTAATTGAATGCAATTATAATTGAAACAACAGATGTCAATGCCCATCTCTATCATAAAATAAAACAACAAATGAGGATTTATGACACAACAAGGTCTCCAGCAAAGGCTCAAAATATAAATAAAAAATTATTTCATTGATTAATCTTGTATAAATGGAAGTCATGTATGATCTCTGTAAATTTTGGGTTTCCTTCTCGTCTATAATTGATATATTAAATACATAAGACCAATTCAATCGAATCGCACGATTTTTTTCCTTTTCTATGGTACATCGGAAATAAAATAGTATTTCTGACTTATAGAACATATTAATTCACAAGACAAGACAAAGCTTACTGATAGTACGTTCAAGGTAGTTCACTTCAACCCTTTCGTTACCAAGAGCAACTAAAACTATCCGCAGCGCAACAGTTTATAACCGTAGTATATTATTAAAAGTAACTTTGGTTCTAAATAAATAAACTACATTAGATTTCCGCAAACATACTTTTCTACATATTTCTATTTCAATCGATTAATAGCTAACTGTGATTATTTTTTACTTACTACGCATAAGGATTTGTTTGTGTGGCTTGATCATAGCGAAAGGGTCAATAAAGGTCTAACAATATAATTTACTTGTACTCTGTCTGTTTTAATAAAAGAAAATAATTGTTAATTGAAACAGCAGAACCCAGCAGAAATATTATAAAACATTGTATCATGCACACTTTGCCATTCATTGCCCTATTATCTAAACAAATGAATCTATTATTCCTACCTGTGGTTGTACAACAGAGGCTAGCGAGAAGCCTAGCAAAGCCTAGCTTGCTGCGCAGTGTCAGTATCATCCTTTGTTCTGCTACCTGCCTGCCTTTAGTTTCTTCCTTCATACTTCGCTCTTACTATTAATATTCAATGCTATTATACGTCTGCCCGACCGATCTAAGTGGACTATTATCCTGTCGATGGTGACAGTGACCTGTGCTCGTAAACAAAGTTTTACCTACCTATCTGATCATTTACTCCTTACGTTTACTACCTAACGAGTCACAAAAAACTTACTTTAAAAAAGAAACCGTGTCGAATAAGGTTTCAGTACATGAAGAAGTGACAAGCTAAAAAGAAACTCATATGGAAACAAGGGAAATCAATTTTAGAGTATAACAAAACTAAACATTGATCTTGGAGCGAAAAATTCATTTTTAATCAGTGCTGTACAATGTCTAGGAAGCTAGAAATATAGTATCTGTATATTATAAAACTATTCTGAAATAATAATTATCTGCACTGTACTACAATTAACTTCCTTTTCCCAACATAGTTAAGAAATCATCAATTAATTGCTTGTGGAGATTAGTGAACATTAGTTGCACACACAAAGAATAATTGAAAATTAATATTTACTTGCACTTTATCCTGTTTATTTGTTAATAGAAAAAAATATCAGATGAAAAAATTAATAGTTTTCAGAGCGCATATATTATTATAAGCAAACAAATATTTCTGAAGATTACGTTTTTCGAGAACTCAAGATTGCTGTTATGCGACACTTAAAATTGAAATTGTCGTTCATATAATCGCAGATATGAAAAATAAATGAAAATTCATGGTCACACGAACATTATGATATTATAGGTTGTTGAACTTGTCTTCACCTTGGTTATCACTTGACGGTAATAAAACAATACCATTCCCATTTTAAAAATGACCACAATGATTACCACAATGTTTATCTCACGAAGCTGAATCATATTTCCCGCCGATATTTCTTTTCTGTTGTCAATAACAAGCGAGAGATATTCACACCTACTACGGCCATTTTGCACAACACTGATTAATTGCTTTCAAACAATGGATTTAATTAAAAGGGATACGAAGAAATTGAAAAAATCGAGGAGTATCTACTTACTAATTAAAGAAATAACAGGTATATAAGCCGATAAGAACATAAATAATTTCATTCACTACAGAAAAATTGTTTAAACCTAAGATCATTTTATTTCATTATTGCAAGTTATTTTTCTTATTTTTCAAAAAAATCCGCGATGAAAGTTCTGCATGTATTCTAAATACAAAGAAACTCATTCTGGTACGCATTTCAATATACAATATATAGCATTGTAGATGAACCATTAGAGTTCCAACGCATCCCTTCGTGAATAAATCCAAACACCTTAATCTTACATATTACAAGAACTACATAAAATTGGTCACAGGTTTTTGCGTTATGTACAAATTATTTAATACTGTGAATACATATAAATATATCAAGCCCGTGAAAGTGCTTTAATCGACTACACAATTCGACAAAGAATACAAATAATTATTTGATCTATCGTACATGGAGTTCCAAGACTTTTTGTTAATTACTTTTTTATATTACAATCGATTAGATATGCCCTTATCTAGCTAAAACAGTTCTCCTATGGTACTTTTCACTTCACACGAGTTGTTCTTGTATTCTGACATCTCCTATGCTATCAAGAATTTTATTTCAAAAATGAAACAGTGACATGGAAAAGGTTCTGGTCATTTTTATTCGCTAACTCTTAAAACATTACAACTTAAAAAATAATTCGTTATTCTAGCGTAACCTACGAAAGAAAATGCTAAACCGACATTTGTAATTCATGCTATATCTGAATTTCCTTTAAATTCATAGATACTCGTTTTTGTATATAATATTTCATTTTATATATCCTGAGATTTTGGTCTGTATAAGAATCACCTTTCTTCTTACGAAATTAAAAAGTCTGCATCAACGTAATAAAACACCTAGATTCTTACATGGACCGCTATTTCAACGTCTTTCACTAGATTAGAGAGACAATCGTGCTTTCCAATATCTATCGTATAATCATCCTATTTGTCGCTAATTGGTTTTTTTTTGTTTCGTTAAATATTTTACAAAAGAAAAATAGTCGCAGTTGCGCACGCTTTGAGATGCTTTTGGATGGCACGGATGTATCCCTAGACATAGCAACCGAGTGACTGAATCATTTCAATGTGTCTGGACTTTTAACAACGACACGCTAATTAAAATCGTTAATTAATTAGTTTGTGTTTCGTTTCTTTTTCTTGGCGGATATCATTGTGTGTCACACGATACGTGTAAGCACAGGTCTAGAAAATTATACGTTGCAATCGTTTTTCACATAAGTGTAGAATATGTAAAACATTATATAGTAGGTGCTAGATACCAAATGAAATACAAGCGAAAGCCTCCCTCACTGTGATCTAACAGATGACGCTTCTCTTTCTGTCCTGTATCCTGATTGTCCTGCCTGGTCTTGTCTCTAGCCTTATAGCCCTGCCTGCTCCGATACTAAACAGTACACATAGTACTGGCGACTAGAAGACAAGTAGAAGGTTCACCTGAGGTTTAAAAGTCATAAATCTATTAGTTTAGATGATTGAAAATACTCAAACTATAAAAATCTATGAATTTTGAGCTAAGTAACGTGTTCTACATTATTTTCTATCATTTCAGAAGACTATAGCCGGGCAAGGAGATCAGGGATGACTTTCAACCAAATTACACTTGTGCCTTTCAAGAAACTCTAGGGAAATAGTTTTATGTTTTTAATTATTATCACATAAATTTTAATTAAAGATGATTGGTCCATTTTTCGTATTCCATGAAGGGAAAACAGACTTTTTATAGAAATTGAAAAGTGAAGTCTAATATGTGAAACAAAGGATTATCCTGACCTCGCCGACAAACATTTCACCGACAAGACTTCATTCACACTGAATTTCACAGACAGTATTTACTTATCGACGCCAAGTTTCGTCGACAATGTCAACATTCACATTGGGTGGTCGACTTCTACTGCGTATAGTGAAAATAATGTAGGCCAAACTTGATGTCAATGAAAATATTGTCGGTGAGGTCAGGGTACCCCTAAAACAGAAAATTCATATGTTTAAATGTTTGTCTGTTACCTAAAAACTTCAGAGTCGCGCGTCAATTCATTATGACTAGTTAAAAGCCAGACGAATGATTCTTTTCATATCGCTGCGTACTCCCGTTTCGGAGTTATGAAATATTATTAGGGAAACTGAAATCTGAATTCCGGACGAAGACGGATCGTAAAGGTACAAGAAATAATTCATTCTGTCAATCTTTTTTTAGTTATGAAGTAGTTCATAGAAAAATCTGAATAAGTTCAGGATCAATAGTTATAACAATTTATTGCTCTGTAGACATATAAATCATATTGCTTTTAAACTTTTATAAAAACAATACTTATAAAAACAATACTTATAATAACAATATTTTCAAGTATTTAATTTTTTACATCAGTGATTGTGAATGAAAATACTACAATACGTATTATGGTAGCTACTACGTATTAGGTTTCTCAGAACGTTTACATACCATTGTATGAAAAAAATGAACCAAAAACTACTAATACGATTTTTCCTACAGGAAGTTCTTGCTTGATAAGCCGATAAAAGGTACAAGTATAATTCATTCTAAGGTCACTTTCACTCCCCTTATTCGGCCATATCCTTTAAATAATATCTGATACTAATATACCTATTAGGATGAAAGAAAACAATATTAGCTATGTAGGACTCTTAAATTTCCAAGAAAAAAAGTAAGAGGCGCAAAACAAGAAGACAATAATCTTCCTTATTATGAAGATAAGACTTACTCGAGACACTACTAAATCAAGTAACAAGACAACAAAGAGTAATATGTAATAACATTTTAAGCCCTGAACAAAGATGCAATGAAAATTCCTTAAGATCTCGGAGTTGAATGTGCATTGAGACGATTTGACTGAAAACATTGCATACCAAACACTTAGCAATATTGAAGTCTAGCTTGTTCAAGTCTTCTATTGGTCAAAAAATGAAATTATCTCTTGCTATTTATGTCAATGGATCGAAAGTATTACCTTCTTTGCTTTGTATCATGTTTCCTTATCTAACAATGCATTAGTATACTGTGCATAAATAGGACTATAGTAAAAGATACATGGATTTTATGGTATCACATTCATAAACATTATCGTCAAATTGCTCTACCTCTTCGAACATTGAAATTACTATAACGATGCAATATTGATCTATTTAATGTACTTGAAAATAAAAGCTAACAAAGTATCCACAAAGTTCCACATTAATTTTAGACTGTTGCTATCGCCAATTTTACTTGGTACTTGATTTTTTAACTGATCATAATATGTTTGAAAAAATATTATCTGTTTAAGTGCGCAAACATATTCATTCAATTAGAAATTCAAAAACTATAATTTCTTTAATCGATAATAGTTGTAACTTTGAAAGCTGATGAACTATATGTGGGTGAAGCATATGCCTGAGTATACCAAAAACTCTTTTCAGCTATAACAAGCAAACAGAGAACTACTAGTTTCACCATTATTCTAAAACCTCTCCTCTGTTGTACCACTGTTATATACTATTTCACGAGAATACAATTGAGATTATGGTTGTAGCTTCGACAAAGCTAGCACACAAAAACATGATCAAAGTTGTAATGAAGCATTCAAAATTCTCTAATACCTCCATCGAAAAGCAAAATAAATTTTCATACAGTCCTTCTCTGAACAATTAAATCATGTGTCGTCTGACATACACTGTATTATACTTTCAATGTTATTTATTATACTCTCATCGTATAGTAACAGTCTAATACATGTTGTAAATGTACAAAATTTTAATGAATGATAAAATTATGCTTACCATGTGAGGGAGTGTCCACGAATAAAGTGCTTAGTATCTCCTTCCTCCACCACCTCCGCCACCGCCCATGTTTCCACCTCCTAGAGAACTGCCACCGTAGCCTCCTTGGTTGCCATAACCGCCGCCACCACCGCCACCGCCACCACCACCACCTCCAGAGTTTCCGCCACCCATTGGTCCTGAAAAACAAACAAACCATGAAATTAGCAAAAGTGCTCAAATTATTATCAGTCACACAATCATAATAACAATACCAGTATCAGTCTAATAGAGATTTAACAGGTTAGTCGAATATTTTCGAGAATCACGAAAATTCTCGGGATTATTCTTTCTCGGGACAGTTTAGCCTAACTTGAGCACCTCAAATATCTCACTTGCCTTTGACGGTAGAGAAAAATTGTATTAAGTCACATGTTTTGATATTTTGATGCTTTTTATAAATGGAATTATATATTTTTATTATCGTGATGCAAGCACGTTTGAGATGAATTCAACCAACCACCATCGATGACTGAAATTTTTAAAACTAATTTGAATAAAAATTTTGACCGCTTATAATATTGATTTTTCTTAACAGATTTCTCGAGTACTCAAATTAGGTGTAGGTAGGCTTATATAGCGTCGAAGTCAATGATAAGTGATCTGAGTTATTTAGTAGCATGCTGTAATTTTTTTTTATATGTCGGAAAATTTTATTTTAACTTTGGTATCCAATAACTGTGCACAGTTGTGGACAACTAGTGAATTTATAAGCACATGTACTATCAGTAAAAGTTACAGTATGCTCATAAATAGAAAATATACAAGTCTGAACATTGTCCTTCAGAAAACCTAAATTTTTTAAACCAAATATTCTTGCATTTGTTAAATTAAAAAACGTAAATGTAAATGACTTTTTAACAGAATTCTACTAGAAGAAACACGAAAGAAAAATGTATTGTTCATATATGAAAACATGGACTAAGGGCGCTTCACTCTCTCTGCAACATCGCGCCGTATTTCTTATTGTAACATATTTTACTGAAAATATTATCTAGGTCTCCTTCTAAATATTGGGACAATATGTCAATAGCAATCATCTGTTGAAACAGTTGTTTATCTTACTTTAAGCATCTAGACGAATGAAAATTAAAACTTCAAAGCAAATTCTTGTTATATGAAAAAATGATTTCTTATATTGCACTATCATTTCAATTTAGAAATTATTTTATAGCACAAAAGAATTTTCACTACGTACTATCATATGTATACAGGTTACAGAGATCCACTTAATAAAAATTATATTTTATTCAAATCGACAGTTATAAATTGTTGAGTCCAAATTCCAATATTTAATTCAAGCAAGAAAGATTTCAATTTCTTTCCATAACCAAATTCGTAAATATTTTCTATCGTTTAAATTCACTAGTCTAGATGCAACTAATTTAGCATTTAAAAACTTCGATACTTCAATTTCAGGGTTTGTATGGTATTATAAAATTACTTGCACGTAAAACATTTAAACTGAACACCCCTTGTGCAACTTGAACTACAAAATCTTATAAGATTATTACGATATAACTTGTATCACAATTGTATTGCAAGAAAATCTAGGAAAAGTTGCTCAAGGCGCGCAGTAGACAACGCGTTTGCTTTTGAGAAGGATGGAAGCAACCTTGTCCACCAAAGGGTGGTAGCCATCTCGAATCTCCGGATTGTCGGCCACTAGGACCCGTATTAATACCATAGGGTGCTGGTCTTCCTCCAGAGTTGAAGTTGTTCCTCACTGGTCCACCACCATATCCCTGTTGGTAACCTCCTCCGAAGTTGTCGTTGCTCCAGTTGCCACCACTGTTGTACCCTCCCTGACCTCCTTGACCTCCCCAGCCACCACCTTTTAATAACATTTAATCAAATACAGTGATAGGAATATAAAAATGGACTATAGAAAGAGATGAAATAAAACGTTTTTTCTGCGAACCTTTACCTTGATTCTGATTCTCCCAGGGACCGTTACCACCCCAACCTCCTTGATTACCTCCACCATAACCTCCCTGATTACCACCATTATTCCAGTCGCCGCCTCCACCGCTGCCTCGTCCTCCCCAGTTGCCACCTCCCTGATTACCTCCTCGAGGTCCTCTTCCCACATTTTGTCCTCCCCTGCTGCCTCCAACTCCACTGCCACCGCCACCAGACGCAGAAGCCATCTCCGCTCTGCTTAAAGCCTGCCAAATTATGGAATGATAGTTAGCTTATTAAATATCTTTTGATATTTCCACCATTTTTACCTTCTTCACGTCTACATGTTTCCCCCGTATCTGGTGATTACGTTGCAAACAAATTTTATCAACCGGGTCGTAATCGTCAAACTCTACAAAACCGAAACCACGTTTTTTGCCTGTTTCCTTATCAGTAACAATACTGATTGAATTTATGCTGCCGTAGCTCTGGAAATACTGCCTGAGATCTTCCTCCTCGTGATCATCTTTCAAACCTCCAACAAATAGTTTCTTCACTGTCGCTCCAGCTTCAGGCCTCCCAATTTCTTGTCTAGGAACAGCTCTTTTTGGTTCCACGACTCGTCCATCCACTCTGTGCGGTCTGTAATTTTGAAAGCGATTGTGAATTTTTGGTCTGTTGGAAAATGTTGGTTTGTTTAAGATGTATACAACCTTGCATTTTGAGCATCATCCACCATGTGAGCACGAGAGTAAGTGATGAAACCAAATCCCCTGGATCGCTTAGTTTTTGGATCCTTCATTACAACTACATCTACAATCTCTCCCCATTTTTCGAAATGTTTCTTCAAAGAATCATCAGTTGTTCTATAGTCCAAGCCACCGATGAATAATTTTCTAACATGTTCTGGCTCGTTTTTACCATCCTATAAAATCAAAAGTGTTTTTATTAGCCACCCTGTGCATAATATAGCCAAGTTGAGAACTCTAAAATATTATAATAATAATGATATACAGTTATTAATAGAATTTAGCATATACAGTGTACACAGTTATATACACCTTTCATCAATTAACCATAACAATAAATTACATTTACTTATTTTTACTAATAAAATGAAATGAATTTATAATGTCTAGATTTTTTAATGGTTCCTCGCTTGTTAAAACTATATGCATTGAAAATATTTGGTTAATAAAACAATTGTTTGTTTTCTGTTTATTAAACAAATAAAAAGCTTCACAGCCTATAATTGCATAATTTCATGAATAATAGTACATTATATTAAAGTATTGTCTTCTATAATGTTATTTACAAACTCATTAACTTCTTCTATAACGTTATTTATAAACTTATTAACTAATCTTACATAACACATTGAATAAAAAGAAATATTTAAACTATAGAATAAATAATTTTAAATTAAGATATTATAATAATGTATAAAAATATAATTATAAGCACTGTAAATGGAGAAATTTATCTAAATGTATCCTGCATTCATAATATTTTCGAGCGAAAGCATTATGCTGAATTCCCAAACAGCGTAGCGTCAGGCACGCCATGATTATACTTGAACACACAACGTACACTACACAGCAACCAAAATTTAGATTTTCCACACAATATATACACTTTAAAAAACGTTATAAAGTGAACTTTCAGCAGTTTTTTAAGTACTTTCCCAATTATTATACAAGACTAATTAATAAATATTACATTGAAATATAACAAAGGCGGTAAAGTTCCGAAAAATATAGAGTATTTATGGTCGTAATTAATTGTAAAATTATCGGAAAGCAGAGTTTAAAAAATTCGTGAAAATCCTTGTAAATAAATTGAAAAAAATCGCAGGTTATACTTGCAAAACAAAATGACGGTACATGGAGCGTCTACGTTTCTAGTTTGTAGGAATTATTTTTTATGAAAAAGTTGTATTATTAAGCGGAGGTCATTTATTTGATTTTGTACTTACGTCATGTTCCATTTTAACCATTTTCGGTAATTTAGAAGAATTAAACTACCCTTCGCCACACCAAACAGAGGTCGAACCACACGTAAACGAGAAATGGAAGCCGCTCACGTCGTTCAATCGATTACTGTTCCCTGTGAACACTTATGTAAACCCCGAATGCGCGAGTGACTGTTTCACGCATGCGTATAACACATTTCTTTTGTGATTTCACAATTTTTTGCAAAATTAAGAAAATATACTATAATCAATGGCATCTAAAAATATTAAAAACGTTATATTTTATGTTATACAATTTATTTTTAACCATTGTTTTTCCTTCCACATCGAAATAAATTTGTCTCTTTAGGACAATTTTCATCTGCGTTTTCAGAAGATACAAATCACATGAAAATAAACTGTTGTATGATGTTAAATTAAATAAATGGCCTACACAATTGAATTTTATTATTCAATATTGATCTATAGGTATAGTTATTTTTATAATGGTTTTATCACCAGAGAGGAAAATTTCCTTTTCATTGTTACAAATATTAATACAGCGCCGGAAATGTGAATTGTCAAAACATCGAACTGCGTATGAATATCAAGAAGACTTGAATGCTCATATTTCATATAATATTTGTATACTACATATTTATCTGATTATGAAAATGTTTATAAGCAGATTTAATATAAATCATTGATAAAATATAATGTTTTATACATTGGATGTTTAATACAACAGATGTGTAACAAAAAAGTGTTGGTAAACAAAACAGAAAAAAGAAAACTAATCAGTGTTATAGTTTGTTAGAAATTCAGTTAATTTATAACAGTGAAAAAATATGGAATATGTGTAAAATTTGAAATTTATACTATCAAGTAGAACCAAGTACAATTAGATTATAAACAAAAGTTAGAACTTTACATGTCATTAGTCGAAGTTAAGATAAATCCACTGTATTTATTTACGATATGTTTCTACCTAATTCATAAACATTAGGTATGGTTACATTTTTCGAAATTCGAAATGTATATTACTTATCTAATATTACAATTGTAATAGAATCTTGTATTATGTACGGACTTAACCTCAAAATCAATTGAAATGAACGAGAAGTTCATTTATAGCGAATAAATTCTTGCTATTTATAACTAAACTATCATTACAATTATATTTCCAATACGTTATTGAATTTTCGGATAATCAAATGTAAAATATCAACTGTAACTTAAATTTTACATTCTCATAAGTAAATACTTTAGATTTTCTACTGATACTTTGTACAAATATAATTATTTAGAATACATTTATGAATATGAGTCAAATTCAAGATCTGAGTAAAATATGTGATCATTGAACATTACTAAAAAACTTGAAAATTTTAACTAGTATAATTGCAACATATTCATTTTATATAAGTTAGTTTAAAATTTTAAAATGAGTACCTGCATGCTTGGAAACCGTATTCATATTATGAATACGTTTTATACTATCTATTTAAATTGAAACCTATCTGCACATAGCATACCTTGTTTCATCTTTAATTGTTACTGTAACCATATATATATATACACTTAGGTGAATAAGATATACTTCTGAATATCTAAAAAAGACTGCACTCAATTATGAACAAAACAGAAACTGTCGATCCTGACAACAAAATATATGGATTCAAGAGAAAATTGGAACCAGAAAAAATTATTGGCGCTACAGACTCTAGCGGAGAACTAATGTTTTTAATGAAATGGTTAAGTAAAACATAATATATATTCAACCTTAAATAATCACACTATTAATAATTCTGTTTTTAGGAAAGGAACAGAAGAAACAGATTTGGTTAGTGCAAAAGAAGCAAATTTGATATGCCCACAAACAGTTATACAATTTTATGAGAATAGACTTTCATGGTATGTTAAAAAACAAAATTATAAGTAAAGTAGTATGTACTTGTAGCATCACTCTTAGAAGAGTTGATAGTTATAATTATATAGTGCAGACAAAGGTCTTTCACATTACAAACATGTTGACTTCGAAACTATGAATTCTGAACATCCGTATATTCGTACAGAGTGTTTACAAAGGAGATGACTAAATTTATATGATCTATTAAAACAGTCAAAAATCTTCCCACATGATGCTCACTGTTATTTAAGCATTGAACAAGAATAAATAATTTGTATATTTTTTGTAGTTTTCAAAGAAAAATCCATACTTTTCATAAATTTGACTGCCCTAATAGATGATATAAAAGTAATTATATTTATTTTACTACTATATATGATTAATGTAACTGGTCGTTATATGTAAATAGTTATATTTTAGAAATTTTTATTTTTGAGTGAAGTTTAAATAAAATTATGAAATCAATGAAGAAACTAATAACATCTTGGGGTTGGCATTAACAGCTCGAACTGAGCTTCAGGATAGAAAAAGTTGTAAATTAATCTTAAGAAGTCAGACTCAACGTGTGGCGATTTTAATACAGTAAATCAATCGATCAACAGACCGTCCCCAAAGTGTTAGGAGACTCTCAAAATCGCTCGAATTTTCTTGATCATTAATAAAAAAACATGTTCGTTAATGTATAAAGTACATTTTCAATTTTTGTAGTATCGCTACATATTAAAATGAAAATTGCTTCGACTTGTTTCAATAATTTTTTCAAATAGATCAGACAAGATGTATATAGCGTTAAAAACATTTATGCTACTTGTTTTTAATTTTAGAAAAATAGTTCACTGTTTCTACTTTCGTATAACTATAATCTAAGAATACTAATTGTAAGAAGTGTTAAACAGTCGAATTCTTTTATACTGATATGTAAATAATGCATAAAGATTTTTTAACTTTCTGAAATATTCCTAGATGTAAAATGTAAAAGAGTATAGACTCTAATTTTATCCTTTTAAATTTGTGCGCAAATTTATAGTATAATTATCATACATTTGTAGTCGTCTAAAAAGGCAGAACTATACTGTTCAAAATCTATGTAACTGTGTAATACTGAGCTGCGCTGTAATCATTTTTATTTATCACGTTTAGACAATGGAAATCAATAAGTAAGAACATGAATTTATGTATTTCTATAATATTTAAATGTAAACATTTTTTATTTGAAATGAGGAAAAAATAAATTAAATTCTTACCAACTCAATAATTGTATATTGTTTATGTCTTTAATATTTTAATACATTTATGTTACTCTACTGCAAAGTAACTTTCACAATTAAATAATTATTTCACTAGTTAAGTGGTTTGTAATTTCTTTATTGATTTAATTTTTTTGGCAGTGAAATGCTACGCCTTATATGAGAATAAAATGATTCAACATACTGATATTGTAATTTGCTGTTGAGTAATTAACGAGAAAATAATTATTATTCTAAGTACATTTTCTCATAAAGTCATTCATTACGGTACACAATTCACTGTTATCTCTAATTCCTATTTTACTGCTTCTCTATTTATAAGTTTATTTATCTATATTGTGACATGTAACACTTGTCTGTGAATCTGAACCAGACTCCAAAGATGAATTTTCATTGAGAGACATGTGCACAGAATTTTTCAAATGAGAACTTGTTCGACATGTTTGACTCATAAGAGGAGAATGTGATTTGTCTGCACAGTTTAAATAGTTTCGAAAGAAATAATTGTGATTTGATACATTTTGTGGATATAATTTCTCTTCGATACGTCTGTTTATCACTACAGCTTCAGCCAGAGGTATTGGTTCTGTGTATGTAAACGTTTTCTTTCTAGTATCAGTCTTATCCTCTGTTTTTCTAGCACTAATTGGTCCGTTAATGACAGGAACTGCATTACTAACTTCATTAGTAGTTCTAATGACCGGTGTGATATTACCCATCGAATCTAATCTAGAATTAATTTGATCATTAGAACTCGCATAAAGCATTGATACTTTTGTCGAATGCTTTGGTAACGAATTAGAAGTCATCTTTTGGGACTTCCTCGGTTTCTGTTTTTGTTTCGAATTTATTAGTTTACTTTTTACTAGGTTTGTATTTGTTATGGACACAGTGTCCTGTAATTCGTTGTTCTTAATGTTTGGATTGTCTGGACTGTCTGGATTATCTGGGTGATGGTGTCTAATGTGACGATGTAAATTATCTTTTCTTCTAAATACTGTTTGACAATATGTACAAGAGAATGGTTTCTCATCTAAAATAAATGTTGTCATATCATTATATGTATATAATTACAATACATTCTTATTAATAATTTACCTGAATGAACTGTTAGGTGGCGTCTCAATTCACTTTTCGATAGAAATACTCTACTACAATGTGCACATGAAAATGGACGATATTTTCCATGTATTTTCTTGTGACGAATTAAAAGCGATTTGTCCTTGAAACTCTTATTGCACTCCTCACATGTATGAGGTCTTTCACCTGTTAATACATTAATTCAGCAATGAATGTACTAAACAAATTTTATTTCATATATGTAGACACTTACTTGTGTGTATTTTTAAGTGACGCTTTAAATTAGTCAATATTCCAAAAGTTTTCTCGCAGGCCTTACAAGAATACCTAGCTGTACCATTATGCGTATTCAAATGGTTTCTTAGATCATCCTTTTTGGTATACCTTTTGTTGCATTGAGGACAAACAAACTGTTTCTCTTCTAGAAATTTATTAGCTTTTTATAAGAACGTTTATACTTTTTCTACCTATCTATTCTCTTATTCATGTTTAATAACATAACAACAACTTACTGCTGTGCGAATACATGTGCCTATTGAGTTTATTTTGTTGCGGAAACGCTTTTTCACAAAGATTGCACTTGTAAGGTTTATACCCTTTATGAACCCGTTCGTGATACTCAAAGTGAGAACGTTTGATAAAAGTTCTATCACAGAAAGAACATTTGTAAGGTCTGATACCAGTTACACAAGCATCATGATAACATTTTCCTTTCTTGTTGTGAAAAATTTTATTACAAATACTACATTTGTATCTTTCTGGTAATCCTGGCAGTATTAAAATGTGATTACGTTCAAAACTTTTAATCGATTTACTTTTTGCTAACTTTTCTTTGATTAGGGACTCTGTCTTAGTGTCCTGAAAATTATAATAATGTGTGGCATAATCAAAATTGTAATTATAACATCTGCAAGTTTCAATACGTACTGCACCACATCTATCCATTATTCTTTCGTTGTAGCAAGATTCCATAGATGCATCTTGATTTGGAAATGTGTATGCGCTTAAAAGTATGTTTTTGGTTCCTGTATTGCAAGCATATAATTTATCAGAAATGTTGCTTTTAGATTCTGTTACAGTAGATTTGTTATAAGTTTCCGTTTTCTTAATACTTGGGTTCTCATAAGATAATTCAGAATCATTTATGCAACTAATTGAACCAAATTCAAGATCGTTAGCTTTGTATTTAGAATGTTTCTTAATGACTAGCTCCAATGGGAGTACTACTTCCTCGTTATACTTCACATTTTTATCAAAGGAAGAAAATTTGTTTGAACTTGCTTTTGTTGAAGGTTGACAATCTACAACAAATTTTAATTAACGATATAAGCTACCAAATATGTTATCAATGTATTAACAATTTTTTACCATAATTTCCAATGTTTTGTACAATGTGTTCATTGTTGCATATTTTACATCCTTGTTCTTCATATATTAAACACATGCGACATTTATTATGGCCACAACTATCTTTTATAAGCCTCGAGCATGATGTATTTATTATTTGTTTACAACTTGGACACTCTTCGTTCATTATTGCTTTATAATATTAAATGTATAACCTTATGTTTGTTGGTTAGTGTTATTAACATAATCTTCTCATCTGGAAATCATGCTCATTTAAAAATAGAATATTCTTTTCGTCATTTTTTACTTTATACTATGCTTTGTATAGTTATACACATATGATATATGTCAGCTTGAAAATGCCTTTATTTAATGAAAGTGTTGACAAACGTCAGTGAATTTCGTTGAATCAGGTTTTTATTAACGTCGAAAATGAAAATCCGAATAATTCACATAAACAATTATTTATTATATAAACTATCATATCATAATCATTATTTTTTATATACACATATGTAGTTATGTATGAACAATTTATTTACAAAAACCAATCGACATGCTTATAATTTTATATACACTGTTTTCAAATCGGAGATAATGAAATAAAATGATTATTTAAATAATAACGATACATTTGATTGTATTTACAAATAGTGAATGCAATGTTACATAAAATTGCTAATAATTTCTATTGTTTAATAGACATAGTTGAGAATAACGTTATATAAAATAAGAGAGGAAATTATAGGACCTCTTTGGTAAAATCTAAGTCTTACGCAAGCGCATTTGAATACAAAGATCTGATCTGTGTATGTACGTTCATCACGAATTATCACGAATCAACTTACATGCGGACGGATGCACACTGGAAATTGGTCACCGAAAAACATTGCAGTTTCGCTTCTGCTATTCTATCACTGACGTATACAGGGTGCCCCAAAAAGAGTGTCGGGGGAAAAAAGGAATAATTCCTGAGGCGGTTTTATTTTTTCTTTGTCAATGAAACGTTTTATTCTCGAGTTATTAATGAAAAACACGAACTAATCAGAGCGCGGCTATAGCGGACGGATTCCGGATCGGCCAATAGCAACGCCACACTCAACGAGCTGGAATCCATCCGCTATAGCCGCGCTCTGATTGGTTCGTGTTTTTAGTTAATAACTCTTTAACAACTTTTTCGCTAAGATCTGTATATATATATTTACTATTATCAAGGTTTCCCGACATTTTTGGGACACCCTATATATGTATCAGTGGCCCAGTTTCCTATCTCGTCTATGGTCTGTTACCCGTGTAATCGAAGCTCAGTTGATAAGTAGGTAATTGACAACTTGTTACCTTGGAATAATCATTTGACTTTTTATGAAAGTATACGATTTTTGGTAACGACGTGTTATTTAGTTAACCGCTGTAGAAGAGACGAATGATAACGTACTGTCGGATAAAATGAGTATCAGTAAACATTAAATGTCAGTACCTTCGGGTCACGTGATAAATTAACAGGGAAACGCAATAGATTTCGGAGGATCTGCGATGACAATAGACAGAATGACGCTACAAAAAGTCCTTGTTTCATGATAAACACTGTCTTTTCATGTTTTTGCAGTCTCCGCTCACAAGCGGCCCAACAGTTTTGAAATTCATATGTATCTGTACATCCACATCTGTCAAATATGGAATTAGTAAAGCGAGAGGTAAACACTTTTCTCCCTTGTTCCTTTCTCGATATTGTACTTATCACATACAGACTGTCCCAAATTTTCGATAAATAAACTTTGTCAGTATATTTTATGAGTCTAAATAACAAGAATATAAGGTTACGTAAACATAAATTATTTGAGCTTCATTAGAAAATCATAAAACAGTAACGAATTTGCAGTTACTTTGACACGATGTATGAGTTTATGTAAACTTTATACTTACAGAAAAAGGTAAAGAAAATTAAACAATTAACTATAGAGGATGACATATCAGAAGTTCCAACAGTGGAAGGATTCGAATGTTTGCTGGGGGAATCGCCTACAAATTATCCAAAGGGTGAAGGCATTGAAAATATGGAAAGTGAATTACATTTTGCTGCAAATGATTCAGAAACATACGACCAAGAAAATTCTGTGCTAGCAGCAGAATGTAATTTGCAAGTAGCAATCAACGAGGTACTTACTTTTTTACTTTATTCTTTAAACTTATAAACATCTGTTGCAAAATCTTATTAAGCAAGTATTCGTTGGATTTATCAACCATTTCATTCTATTATATTGCTAAAAAATTACATGTAGTATAAAATATAAAAATTTTAGGACAAAATTAATGCTACTGCACCATTGGACGTCAACTTAGATGAAAATGTGAAAGAAACTAATACATCGATTTCTACAGTAAACTTAGAAAATGTCACATCTCAGTCCCAATTAGATAATAACGAAGCTGCAACATCTGATTTGTCAAAATCTACATTGACTTCATCGAATTTGGAGAATGTTGACCATGGTAACCAAATGAAAGAGGAAACAAAATTGTTAACCGACACTGTGGACAGCCCACAAATTATTTTAGAAGAAGTTAAACCATTCACTGCAAGCCAGTTAGCATTATTGTACGATAATCAGGAATTAGGATTAATCGATATGTTTATCTCAGAATTTATAGAGGCTCAACTTAAAAGTAACACAATCAGACAACAGCACAGATTATACGAGCTCTTAATGAAATATCTCCGTGTGAGAAATCATTTGATCGTCAACTCGCACGAGTTGTCAGTGCTAAAGAAAAAATGCAGAGAAACACAAAAAAAATTATGGTGTATAAACACATCCAATGTTATAAGATCAGGAGAATGTCAGGATGGAAATCCAGTTACTGCTACACACGAATACCCAACCGCGCACTTCAATAAGCAAGCATTGCAGTCTCTGTCTCGAACTTTGTCAGCCATAAAAGAAATGTTGTACAATACACAAGCATTATACTGTTACGAAGCAGAATTATTAAGATTGCAAATTGAGCATTATGTTCAGAGCGTGTGTGTGTCTTGCAGAGAGTTTACAAATATTTCTCAGAATGCACCTGTCAGCTTAGCAACAGTGCAGACACCTTCGCCGATAATACCGCAGTTAGTAGAGATCAGAATGTGCATTAGCACATTATTTTATTTTCAAAGAAAATTATTAAAAGACAGAAAGTTTGTGATAGACACTAGGCAGTGGCTTACGAAGCTGATAGCAATTTTGCTGAGAGTAGCAAACTGGCAGGACCACTTGTTTTTATTAAATCATATCCTGAGATGTCCTGGTGGTGTGATGAACTGGGCTGGTAGTTATGTACAGATGCCAGCACCAGGAGAGTTTAGTAAATCAAGTGCATCTCCGTTGAATGATCCATATCTGGATCATATAGTAGCTACTTTGGCTGTTATTCTATTGCCGGTAAAAGAGCGAGATACATTTCTTGAGCAGGTATGTGTGTCATTTAGTTACGTTAATGAGGAGACTGCACGATTCTGAAAATCGCTTTTTGGACAAGACTATATAGAAGTTGTAGTATGTACCCCATACTGAGAAAGTCTAATAGTTTTTTGTCTGGTACGCCTTCATCTTCGAGAAAAGCAGTTTAAAATTTTGCTCTGCGTTCAGAACTATGAAGGAAAAACATTACAAGAACAGATGCAGTGGCACTGATAAGGCCTCTGTATACTACACTGGGGGTCTTGAGTTCGAATCCATACATAGCATATTTTTTTTAAATATATATTTTTATGCTGCTAACCAATTTTCGTTTTATTGCTATGATATTACTCAGATTTCTGAAACCGTGCAGTCTCCTTGTAAATGGTCTTTGTACGAGTACGATAAAATCTGTTGTTTTAATTAGGTGCAAAATTCATTACAAGATACAGAATATAGTCCTGATGATACAGTTTGGGTATTGCTAGATGAAGAAGGCGAGGAAGATGAAGATATAACCAATACTGGTGCAAACCTTTATGAGAATGATCTTATTTCACTGTTCAATCAAATTCCTTTTGAAAAAGTGTTTCAACACGTATTATACATACAGTGTCAGAACGAAAAATACCATCAAAACAAAAGCTTCATCACTCATAATCACATGTTGCGGCTATTTGCATTTTTCACAATTGTTGTTAAAATTCTGAAGCAAGGTTTGAAGACGTATGATTCTCCAAGATATAGACAATTAGCCAAACGGCTCTGCGCGCTAATTAGAGATATTGTGCAATATGCCAGTGACCAATGGGAGGAATTTGACAAACACCAGGTAATTCCATACGTTAATTACCATAATACTTAATGATATTTCAATGTTGTTACAAAAAAATTTACTTTCACAGCTTACCGATAAATCGACACTGCAGAAATTGCAATTGGAGTTCGACTATTTCTTTTTGAGAGCAGTTTTATGCATATTTTCGTCACGTCGCTTAGGCGCATGGCAATATTTAGTCACTGTTCCGTACCATTTAATATCCTCGAATACTTTGTGGCAAATTTTTTATATTCTGCACACTGATTCAACACAAACCGACATTCACATGGTCAATATAGATGTACAAGGTAAGTACTAATGTAAACGCTAACATAAAATTAAGCTTTCAATGTTATGCATAACAATATCGAACAGATTGGGAGAATAAGCTAAGCTGTCCACAACTTCGTAAACAATTCGAAGAAAAATTATGCAATATGCCAGGAGATGAATCGTACTTCCTTTTGACTACTTTCGCCAATATGGCTATGGCAAGGGTTAATACAGACTACGACTTTGTCAGAGCAACAACTATCGATTTGTTTCAAGTATGTGTCGTTTGTTGTCTTAATCGGAAGTTTGAAATATTCAACCCAGACCATAATTTACAGATTGGATTCCTCAGTGAAAAGACGCAGGATTCTTGCTCGAAGGACGCGCAATCTCTTTTATCAAATTTAACGAACAAATATCCATCGCTTCTGTCGGACATCTTGCACAAATTGACGGAAAACTTTGAATCCGTCGGGAAGGTAATATAATGTTTCTTTTTTTACTTTAGTCTACAATCAATTTTATTTTTCAATATATGGTAAATGTCTAATTAACTTCAATTTCTAGTTGAGTTTATATTTATTCACTGAGTTGAAACAAGACAAGTGGATTCCACAGGAACAGGATATAAACATTCTCTCTAAGTGGTTACATCAACATCCATTAATATCAACTGAAAACCACTTGGCTCGATTAATCCTTTGCCATTTGAATTGGGGCTACAATGAGTAAGAATATTGTTTGTAACTTAGTTAACCCTATTGCACTATTCAAGTTTAATTGAACGTCGACAGTTTGTGCACATTGCACGTGAGTTACGGATTAGGTGATTTTCGTGAATTTTGTGTCAATTGTCCAATTTAAATCTCAAAATATTAAGTGCTCCGATTTCCTGAACTGTGCATAAGGGTTAAATTATTGTCTTGGAATAGTTAAAACACTGTGTACATAAGATCATATAGGTCAGTGTTCAACCTTTAAAAAAAAAGGGAGTAATCCAATAAGCGTGAAAAAAGTGTTTTCAAAACAAATTGATTTGTCTGTACACCATTCGATAATTTAAAGTCTATTTCTCTTGTGCCGTATATTGAGAAATTATGAACAAATTGAAGATGGTCCTCTTATGAAGAGACCGCAATGGTTTCGGAAATCGCCAGGTAAAAAGTCATTAAGGTTTTTCAGTACTGGGTATACACTGCAAAGTCTATATGGTCTTGTCCAAAAAGCGATTTCCGGAACTGTAGGGTCTCCTTGTTATACGGATACATATTTATCATTTTTTCAGAACTGTTTGAATAAACTAAACAAAAGAAGTGGACTACGAATGGCATGCATCCAGATCAATTTGGTCTGGTGGCACTTTCCCAAACTTACTAGGCTATACTTTTTAGTTTCTTTATTTGTTTCAGAAATGGTGATTTACATCTTCCGATCGAGTTACACAGACGCATAGCATTGTTAATTGTTGAGCTTGCGATGAAGTATGTGCGTGATACTCCAATCGAAAGTACATCTTTATTGGCAGAAGGTGTTAAACAGGCATGGACTTCTAATTACGATGTTAATGTGCAGTCCGTCACAGTAATATTTGGACACTTTTAAAACGACGATAGCTTTCTTAACGTTAGACCAAAGGAATTTAATTTTGTCGAGATGTTTGTAGAAGGATTAGTTTTCTAGCTAATGTAAGCATTTTTGGCAAAATTGGTCCAACGTTAGGAAAGTTATCGTCTTTCTGAAAGCGACCGAACATTACTGCGACAGGCTGTATGTATTCACATATTTCTTCTTTTACTTTGAACTGGGATTCATAGGTCTCGTCGATGATAAGAGCACAGAACGCCGAACAAGTTTTTTCACTGTGGGCATGGGAAATGGTTACCAGACTGAAATTACACCAACTCGATCAAACCGAGGCCATCTGTCAAGACTCTTTACTGAATCCAGCAGACGCGTTTTCCCACATACCTGACATGGATTCTGATCCACAATTGGAAGTTCTGGTGTCTGGCACCATTGACAAGCAACCGATCGCGTGCTTCGTGGCCACAGTTATGACATTATGGGGTCATTCGGTGCCTCTGATATGTTTGAAAGGTTTCAGTCAGTTGCAAATATTACAGTCTCACTATAAATACGAACAAGTACTAATTTGCTTACATCATATCGTACCATTGTTCTTGGACTGCGTTGACTCGTTGATCAAAAATGAAAAATTTGTTAGTCTAATCATCTCTTTAATTATGGCTGATAGATCCTACATGAACATGGCAAAAAGTTTTATAGCCACAGAATTTCCTGGAACGATACTGAAACACTTCTCAAATATGATACAATCACATTTGCGTAACTATAAAAGGTAAATTGCAGATTTTTTCGTAAACAAATTTATCGAATAATGCATTGATTCATTATTACAGATATTCTCAGCAAACTCCAACAAACTTCGTGTATTTGTGGTTGAATTCACTCGTGCTTGTACCAGATTGGAATAAAGACCAAAGTGTAATGTACTTGATGGACACTGTAATTAGTGCCTCATTTTTGTACGCTGAAACGAGGGCGACAGTGGAAACCATGTTCCAGAGTCTTTTCTCTGTAAGATTCAGTCAAACTGAAATCAAGACGTTGACTGCAATCTCTCATACTGTACATAAAATGGCCCACGAAAGTATTCGAATGCCCTTTAAATCAGAATAACTTTCCTAAAATTGGACCAAACAACTTGACTCTTTTTTAGCAATCAGAAGCATTGATTTACTAAATGACGCACAAAAAAGATTTTTAAAGAATTTCAATTGGTAGGACCTATATGAAAAAATAAAAAAAGTCACTTTTTAAAACTTTTCTATTATTTGGACCCATAATGAAAATTTGCACGCCGTTTGGTCCGATTTTTAAAAAGTTATTCTGATTTAAAGGGCATACGAATACTTTCGTGAGCCATTGTATATCATTTGATATACATAGATCGCTCATTTACAAGTATTTTATCATTATAATAATTGTTTGTAGAACACAGCACCCGCTCGAAATGCAGTGGTATCGTTCGGATCATTTTTGAACTGGGCGACTGGCTCTTCGAATTCAGTTAGCATTTTAGGTGGTTCTATACAATCTGTTTGGGTCGCATATCAAGTATTGTCAGTCGAACAGAACAAAAGAGAAATTAAAACTGGTCTGTGGCGTGAAATTCTAAAGGAGCTATCGGCACAAAATAAAATAACATTAGACGCAGCCATTAAGGTAGTTTCATCGATCGTAGACCTGGCTTATCGTATATGTACCAATGTCAAGAATATTTTCATTTTATGTAAAACGTTGTTTTCAGAGAGCATGTACAACTGTGAAAATGCAACCGTTTGGGGCCAATGGACTTTTCATATATCGTTGGTCTCAACAAGCATTGGACACTCCCATGGACCATCCAATTCTTCCCCTTTTGTGGCAAAATTTCTTCGCTTTGTTTCTTGCGAGGGTTCCATCGACGACAAGGTTCATTTTCGAAACATCACTATTCTCTCTTACATGCTTGAATGACAATCTATATTGTTTTCACAGAGTTGTTGACCACGGGGGAATTGGTGAAAAATTTTTCGAAGGCATGATTAATTTAAGTTACTTGAAAAAAATAAAAAAGCGATTGAACGATACTACTGCGTACTTCCAGCTGAGGGGAGAGAGAGATTTAGATGACGGCAAACCAATTACAGATGAGAGACGGACGTTCTATCTCAATGCAGCAAAGTACGTAATGATAAATAATTTAGTCAGGTATTTTACTAGCCATGATGAAAAATTTCTTGTTTGTAATTTTATTTTTGTAGATTTTACAAAACACTGAGTTTGTGGCTGGAGGAACCAAGGTTACAGGAACCAGGCTTTTACCTGTCAGCTTTGCCTCCGCAATATCTGTCGCAGAAATTAATTTTACTCGTACAGGAGGACTGGGTAAGTGAAATATATTCGTTTATCATCGAAATCTATGGCAACAAAAACTCAGTTCATAATATTATTTTAATTAGACTCCGTGGTTAGAATACGTCGACTACTGGACAGTTCAGGAAAATCAAGTAAAGGCGGTCCGCGAGTGGGAAAGCTTATGTTACAGAGACCAGGAAAATCAATTCCAGAGCAGAACAAACACGTTGATCACATTTTTAGAAATAACTGATCCGCTTCAGAGAATTTTTAAAAGATTCTCCATGTACGAACATCCTATTCCTCCGCCGCCCATAAACCAAATTAAAAGCGTTTTGAGCCACATACCCACGAACATTTTGTACGACTTCAATTTAACCATTGACTGTGTCAAGCCGTACTTTAAAACCATATTGGATTACGCTCAAACATATAATTTGTTGATTTCTGAGCACACAGCCGCAGATTGTAATTTTTTGGAGTTAGTGCCTACACTCTATCGACAGGTTCAAAAGCAAATAACACTGCACGCACTGTGCGACTCGGTGCTAACGAATGATAAACGACCTAGATCTGGAACACCACCTACTGTCCATTGTGCTGGTGCAGCAGTAATTAGAGTTAGGGTAAGAATAATGATATAATTGAGCAACTACCAGACATTTTTGGGTTCTCGCACACATTAATAGAGATATGTAAACAAAACTTTACTATTAGGTCATTGCATATGAAATGTTCGATTCATAACGGTAACTTTACCGTCGTTTGCCACTTTATGTCGTTGTAATCGTCATGTTCTGTCAAAAAATGACAAGTTTTTCGATTATACTGTCGTAAAAATTGAATTTTTTGGTCGTTTGGATTATTAGATTCTCACCTCTATTTTTGAACTTTTTGACTAACATCACGTTCATTTACTACCACATTTTGACTAAACATCACATAACGTTGTCGTCAATATAATCATTTTTTCACTCATATAAAAAGAATACGCGACAATCACGTCGACCAATATTGAAATAAACTTAAACTTAAAAGTAAAGTTGGATACGTAAATAGAAACTGAAGGATATGACTTGAAAGATTAGCTGTGTACCTTCGAATGATATATAATAGATCTGTAGATTATAATAGTATTATTTAATTAAAGCACTTCATAAAATTTGCATTCTGGAATCTGTCATTTCATGTGCAACAACTTAATAGCATAAATGCAGTTCTTATATCAAATTCTGGTACTTAGATATCGGAAGCACATGTCAATGAAGCCGTCGACATCATGGTAACTCAGAACAGAGCAGAATATGAAAATTTATTGCTAAAGGCTAGTCAACCACCGCCTAGCAAAGTCACTCAAGCATGTGTATTCATAGACCATTTAATTGCGTACGTACTATAACAATTTCTTCTGCAGCTGAATATGAAATACAATTATTAAGTTTCATAATAATTCTTCGTTATTGATCTTTAGAATGTTTGAGCATGAAATAATTTTAAGTCGGGCCAGTGAGAACACTGCAATGTTGTACAGAATTCAAGAGAGCGGAGTTAAACTGTTTTATTACCTCATAGAATGTTACACGGAGGAAGCAGCATTCTGCCCACCGACGAAACAGCTTATTACAACTTGTTTGGAAAGATTAGGACAGGTTGGTGTAATCGTCAAATGTATTCGAATATGTAATACTATTCAACAAATTTTAATCAAAATGCAATACTTGAAAAGTTATTTATTAGCGGAGAGGAAAGTCAAGGTCCACAGTTATTAAGTACTATAATGCAGAGACCAAACCTTGGTGGTTTACTTGGACCATACTTTACACCTATTGCTGGCGGAGCATCGAAGTTTTTACAAATGTACCAAACAGTTGTTGAACTGTCAATCGGAAGAAATATTGACCTATGTTTTGTATTATTGTCGAAGGTAACAAATCTTCATTATAGCAATTTCTATTATTTATAATAAATATTCCTCTTTTCTGACAGTTTGACATAGGATGCTGGTTGAATTATAGACGTCCAAAGCTGAGCGAACGATCAACATTCATAGATCTGGTGTCTAGAGCTTTGTGTAATATGGGCCTTAATCCTGATAAAGAAAAACTAATATTACACGAGGTATTTGTATTTTAGCAGAGTTTATTTATTACATTGATCCTGACAATACACATCTTCCTACAGCTGTTTAGAAACCATTTACGACTAGTATTACTACATGAGTTCCCAGAACATTACGGTGAAGTGTTAAGTGTTGTACTGAAAAACAGTGAAAGCCAAAATTTGTCATTGGACGTTTGGCGAGATCTATTGGGGACTCTCAGTGGCAAACCAAAAAATTCATTTACAATTCAACCATCTAAAATCAGGGATGATATTCGTCACTATGCTATTGAACAAAGGTTACTCTCTAGACAGGAGGTATATTTACATTACTATATATGTATTATACAATACTGTAAATCATTATAGTATAATGAGTTGACAAACTAGAAATTAATTTATTTACTCCGCGATAGATGTTCGATACAGCTATATTATTAAGCAGACACTTCATGCAAGAGCGTTTACAATATGGTCTGTATGGATTGTATCCAAAGTACAGAGTTTACAACGAACCGTTGACTGTATTTCTTGGCATGGTAGGTCATGCTCTTGTTGTGCTTACTCTTCAGTCTGATAGAGGTTCTTTGGGAGTTCAATGTAAGCTAATCAAATTTTCTACATGTACACAAATACAGGGTATTCACGCTATTGCTAACCAGCATTTTTCTTGCAAATAATAAATATTGGAAAAAAATTAAATTTTTTCGTGTTTGCACTACTTTTTTTTTTAAATGAAGGTGACCTTCAATTTTTGGAAGGGAATGCTGTATATTTTTTTGTATCATGAAAACGTGTGTTAAGTCGAATTCATTTGTATACGACGCAATGATTTATATATTACTGTTTCCTCTTTCATGTTTTTCTAATAATTATTATTTGCAAGAGCAACGCTGGCTACTGAACACCTTGTATTATAAGCATAACAATGTTAATGTTTTGTTTTCAGTGTGCGAAAAGATATGGCCTGTGTTAAGTGATATGTACTCACCGTGGATTACGCCATACTGGACACGAAATTTAAAAGAACCAACAGCTGCATGGATCCAACAGCTCACAGACGACAGATCTGTTTTATTGCCATGGATCATTACAGATGGTCCTCATGCCCACAAAATTGTGGCAATGTTTGTTGAATGTATTCGTTTCATTATTGACACACTGCCAACGTCCAGCAAGATTCTAAGTTTCGTCTGGCAGTTTTATGTTACCAATTTTGCACATGCTTCAGTTAAGGACCACATACTGAATGTTATTCATGGAAACTTTTTGTCATTACCGTGGGACCATTTTTATCCAGGAATAAATGACATAGAGCTGATGATAAAGGTCATAGATCAATACTTACCAGAGAGCCATTTATTCCTTGGGAGCATATTCACATCTGTAAATTGGACGACTTGGATGAATGAGTTTGTGGCGACTCAACCGTTGCCAATCGTAGCAAGAATTCATGTTTGTTTGTTAAATTTATTGGTTAAATTGTCCACTGAACCAAATGTTAGACAGGTACAAAACAAATTAAATAAACAAAATTAATTTACCAATTGTTTTGATATACTAAAACTTATTATTCGTGTAAAACTTTATATATTCCAGAATGACAGAGCAAGTCAATTAATTAATGAAGCTGAAAAGTTTTCATGGCATTTACTGGATGCAACTGCATACGATCCGGTAATTAATTGGCACGTCATGAGTTGTGATCCAAAAGTTATTCTTTCTATGGATAATGACCAGTGTCATCCCATAGATATCGCTGTAAACAAGTAAGCATAACTTCAGAATCATGCACAGTATTTGTATCGCAAAGAAATATGCACTCTATCTGATTAAAATTAAAACCAACAGTCTGTTAAAGGTGTCAGCAGAGTACAGTCCCTTTGTAACTCATTTCCATGTGACTACTTTGAAAAAGAAACAGATGTATGTTCGTGCATCGGTAAAGTTATTAATTAGTTGTACGACGCGACACAAATCTTTGTTGTCTACGAGTCCAAAATTATTTACTAATACGTTATTGAAAATGTTGGACGACATGGAAGCTGTTATTATGAACAGTGAGTACATAAAGAAATCTGACATTAACCTGTTAATAAAAATATTAATCCTTTTCAGCTATTCCGGTATCACAACAAACCTCAGAGACTGGTTTGCTGATAACAGAGTTGTTTCACACTATAAATCAAAGCGAGGTTTTAATGGAGTACATGCGCACCAGTTGTGCTTCGTGGCTGCTGAAAAGGACAGCTACCAATCCAATCCTCATAGCTGTGCTCAGAGTTATGAACACAACAATTACTTCCCCATCCATACTCGGAGAGTTAATGGAAGCTGCATTGGAAGCGTATTTCAAATTTAATGGTATGTAAGACGAAAACTTATCCAACATTATCCACGAATTGTGTAAAATTTATTGTAGTATCCGAGGAAACGCAGTCAACGTGGGCCTCAGTTTTGACTATTCTACAACCAACGATATCTCGGAAGCCACCACTGGACACAGTGCTGGTTTCCGAAGGGAGGATCCTTACGTTATACTCTGTGTTACTTAAGCAACTACCATTATGCCAGGACATCAAGGAAGAAGGGGAATTTCTCCTAAATCTAGTCAATTGGATTTCTACTATGAGGCCAACGTAAGTAGTCAATCGTACGAGTCATTCCTTATGAAACGAATCACTTTTTTGCCACTATGTGTCGGATTTTGCTGAAATTGAAATATGTTATAGTACATGTTAAAAGTAGGGTAGGGTATACATAGTGCACAAAAACTGATATGCTGCATATGGAATGACCAGTACAAAAGTTACAGTGTCAATTAAAGACATTTTTAACCAATTAGGGATACCAATGAGGAAAAACTGCCTCTGTTGTGGGCGAAAACCTGCGAATTGGTATACAGACAATGTCAGTACAATGAAAATAATGTTATTGCTGTTAAAGCGCTAAAAGGTTTAGCACGTGTGTTGTTAACAATAGCCGATGACGGAGGACAAAGTTGGGGTATCTTGGGCGCTATTGGATTTAAAAAGGGATCTCAACTCTCTGTTAGGTAAATTCAAGACAAGTATTTGTATGTGGTCCTTCTTACGTATCGAATGTTTAATTCAAAATCTTTATTATTTAGATGTAAATTTTTAAGTCGAGCGATAGGTGTGTACTGTTTGGCACAATTGCCTGAATCAAAGTCAGAGCAACAATTGGTGAGGTTCACTCCTCACTCGCCTGGAGTGGCACCGGTAAGGACAGCAGATCCAGATCCATTGGATATACGACCTAGTGCGGAAGCTATTAAAGCCATGCAAACTTTGGAGAGGCTCTCATTGAACAAACAATACGTAGAATTGAAAGGAGACATAGAACGCTCGATCAGATTGATACGAGACTCTGGCAACTCGATACATAATGCAGTAACGGTTATAGGTGTACTAACAATGGAACTTTACAATCAAAGATATTTACATGTTCTGATGGATTAACTGAGGTCTCTCTATTATACATGATCAATCGCTTTCTATCACACACACACAAATCCTTTGAGATGTTTTATTGCTTAGAAAGTTAAGTTAATGATTTAAATAAACTAGCGTCTTTTATATGAATCTAGTCATTGAACTATAATTTCATAATTGAAATCACAGTCTTCTCTTCGCGAGTGATCAAATTTTATCACTATTACAAGGGGTTTCCCTCTTGAGCGCTCGATCATGCTACTATGTACATAACACGATTCGAGGCGGGGTATTGATTACGCAATACTAATGCAATGATGAAACTTAATTATTTTTAGTTAATTCGTTGCTAAACCTTTACCAACGTATTTGTGAAACCTTTAGGCTTAAAATGAGATCAAATACGATAGAATTTCTATTATATTTACATATATCATGGCACTATGATGGTAAATATGATCCAAATTATGCCATTTTTAGACACATTTTAATCTGAAAAATCTCATAAATCTGTTGGTAAAAGTTCTGTAAAAAAAGAATCAAAAATAAAATAGTTTCCTATTTACATTAACATTGTAATCGACTGTGCCGGTTGCCTCGACCATCAATCTCTCTTTCTCTTCTACGCACGTCCTTCTCTATGTTCGGAAAACTTGAAGTAACGTAGTAAATATTAGCATACCTACAGTCACACAATCATTGATACTCCAGACTCCAGAGCCCCGAAGTTTGATCACTCTCGGAGAGAAGATTATATAAAAGAAAAAAAAACGAAAAAAAAAACAGAAAAACAAATGTTATCTCTTTAGCTCTATAAAATTTTATTTTTTATATGTACGTATACGTGATATTGACACCATTATTATAGCTTTATCACTTGCATAATATTTAACTAGAAATATAGAGAATATATGAAATTGTTTAAAATAGTGTTGACAACATTCGAGTTCCTTATATTATCTGTTGATTGGAAGTTAGGATAACAATGTAACTGCTACTAACGTCTCATTTCAATTCGGAGGCCTACTACTTGTAATTGAAAAGTCAAAGTATATATTTCATTAAAGAAGCTCTTGCGTTTTCTCTTCGCACTGGACCAACTCAATCATGGACTGACACTAACTTAATATACAAATTGATTATTTATATCTCGAACTTCTCCTTTTTCCTTTGAAGATATGTGCTCTCCAATTTTGTTATTTACAAGTAACAAATAACAATAGCTCAAGCTTATCAGCCACATAAAAATTCGTCCAGAAGACATGTTTACAGAATGATTAACAAATATACAAGAATATAAAAGCAGTATTTATTATCACTGAATAAAAATAAAATTATTGAAATCAATGAATGTTTGGAATTTAAACATCCTCTTGTAATCTTTAGAATAATTTTTTCCGAAGTTGATAAATGTACCATATGATTGAAAAAGAAAATGTTACTTTGGTAAAATAATCTTGCCCTGCTCTTCACAAACCTATATAATCATGTTCAAATATTTCTATTATCAAAGAATATATTGGGTTCGGGAAAATCTATAAAATCGTTCTACATAAAGACAAAGAATCGTCTATATTTAGACAAAATTTCTCAAAAACTGAGAATAATAGGAAAAAATGATCTAATTGGAAAACATTATTACTTTATTGATCAAAGTTTTCATCGACTTGAGGTATTTGGATATCATCAATTATGAGATCATCAAGCATTTCTTCAAGGGTAACTTGTGGGCAAGTAGGATCAGTGAAACTGTTGGAATCCACAGGAATTGTTTTCATACGATCCCTGAAAATATTTATATTTTGCCTCAACTCTGGATCTTCCTCGATGTCCTCCAAAAATTCGTAGTAATCACTGGAATATAAAAATATTCTATAACTTTGTATTGTCTATATTTTACAATTTTAAATCACAATATATTTGAATTCTTAGCACTAAATTTAAGTTATTAGTTTCAGTTACTTACGCATTATCTGCATTCGTATTATTTTCATTTTGGAGCATATGTTTTAATTTCCATGTTCTTATCTTATGACGCATTGCTCTATCATTTGCATAACTTTTCTTTATCAAAATTACATCGGGAACCAAATCTTTATTCAGCATTTCAAAATTATCATCATTGATATTACTGTCGGTAATAGCATATCTACGAAACAAGGATTATCTTGCAAATTCTGTGCTCGTTACCAATTACAGTATTCGCTCCGAGAATGAACAAATCCCAGTGCTGAAGATTATCACTTATCGCATAGGGACTACATTGTTCGTATTTTACCGAAAAAGGAGAAGGATATATGAGTACAGTAGGAAGATGGACTTAAATCCAAGACAACTGATACAGTTTAAAAGTCTGTGCGTATAGATTGTCATTGTAATACGAATGGAAATTGTTCTGATTTAAGTGAATCTGAAAGCGAGATAATTTGGATCATCTTTACTTGTTTAATAAGTGATTAGAACTCATTGTTAGACAGCGCATTTTATGCATTTATGACAAAAATGAGTTTATGTAATTTAAAACAGTAAAAACATTAGCAGTATTTTAAAATATTGTTATACCTGTTACATCGAACACTATTTCATTGCTGCGCGATCGAGTACCCAAAAGGGACTGGGAATAAAATTGCTCACTCTCGGAGTAGATCTTTTAATCACTCTTAGAGTGAATACTATATTGACATCATATTTTTTATTTCCTTACCCTAAAGCAGTGTCGCCTGGTTTCAGTATGTGTCCAAGATGAGTACGCGTGTGAATTAAGTTTTCATTGATTCCCAAGTCGCAGCTTCTAACCAACCATACATCTGCTATGACGTGCTAAAAATAGAAATTTTACTGTAAAATATCACGTAAAACTATTATTATATAAAATTGTAAAACATAATATGCCTTGTTAGAAATTGCTCCTTGTCCTGGGAAGAATTTTCTGTCTTTGAACTTTATTGGTTCGATATCCATCACTGTGTACTCTATTAATTGTTTTGGATCACAAATACTATTGAAGTTATGTCTCCAATAGACTGTAGAATTCACTTCTGCAACTGTTGCAATAAAAACATTTAAAACACAAAGGAGATAGATAAATGATAAAATTATAGAAAATAACATACTTTGACCAGTTGCTACGTCTATTAAATGAATAGCATTCGTCATTTTGTATACTAAACAAATTGAGTTTATTCCTCCCAATTGATGACTTAGTTTCCTTGGAAGACATACAATACTGTCTCTCGATATTGGGACTATTTCCACGCTGTAAAACAATGGAAATTACTACACAATTTCCTGTCATAATAAGTTTGATTATATTCTATATAACATTATTGAAATGTTTTACCTATATGTGAATTTGTAATTATATATATTACTATGGATGTCGTGGGATATCAATTTCTTGGAATGATCGTATCTACAAGGTACCACACTTGAAAGAAAGTCAACCATCTTCCGTGCTGTTGCTTCATTCGCATAGAAAAAGTCAAGGCCCTCTAATAAAATTCACAGCTAAGTTAGTGATTTTTATAAACCTCCTAATTAGAAATTTCAACAACTATCTATTACCATGAATAGGTTTTATGCCCAATGTATGTTCGTGTGCTTTATATTTCAAAATTAATTGCTCCAAGTAATAAAACGTTTTTTTATTTGTAGATCTTTGCCTAACTTGTACCTATTGAAAACAGATTATAGTTAAAAGGCAAAGATACAAATGAAAATGATTGTTATATAAAACTCACCAAGGCACGCCAGTAATCTTTTGCCTCTGTTCGGTGGCAGTCGTCGCACATGTAATGATTCACTGTATATTCAACTATGAATACTTGTTGCAAAACTGCACCACTCATCACTTCTGCCTGTACTGTTAGTTTTACCTACACAATGTGATATGATAATACAAAATGATATCATGGTAATAAGTAATAACATTATAATCTTAGATATACCTTCAATCTCATCGAGTGAGGTTCTGTCCACACAAATCCAGCATCAATTAATTTCACACGATTCAAACCTTTTAATTTCTTCAAACACAGTGTTAACAATTCCCTGGACTCTAATGCTGCATGAATCCATTCTGCGGGTGGCTGCAAATATCTGACCAAAGTTTCACCGTTTAGCACCATTGCTTACACTTACATCCAAGTTAATTCAAAATTAAATATTCTACCTTTCACATCCTTTACAAAAATGAATAGTTGCCTGCTTTGGAATGGCTTCGGTAATGTCAACTTGAGTTCGTAAACATGCTACGCACATGTTAGTGGCATTGGGTTGAATACCAGTGCCACAAATACAACATAATCTGCAGATTATTAGACAATTTATATGTTAAATTATAATTTATAACCTAATTTGCAATATAAATTTATATTCAAGGCACGTATCCAAAAATAAATTTTTTATGAATACGCCTTTTCTAAGCCTAGAGAAAAGCCTTGCAGCTCTGCATTTTAAAATATACCATCATTTATAGAATGTTAATATACATTTTTAAGGTTACGTCTAGTAGTAAATATACTTACACCATCGCATCTTGTCTGATGGGATCTTGTAAGAGTTCCATTGTTTCCAAATATTTATAAATAGTTTTTCTTAAATACAGTAATATGTAGACTTAATTTATCAATAAAAAGTATACAGGTATTAACCTTAAAAAGTACGTATAAGTCACGTTTTCAAACCATGTGCAATCTGTCACTAATGATGTCACACAATATTTTCATAGAATACTATTTATTTAGTAGGCTCAGTATTCTGAGATATTTATCTCATGTGTATTATACTCGTGACTTGCTAGCGCCACATAACCTCTCCGTAACCCATTCCAGCTTGTATTTTTACGCGGTATTTTTAAATTTGTAGAATTTAATAATGAATTCATATTACCAGAAAAAACATTTCCTCTCTGATGTTACTTTCAGTCTGATAACTACTACTATCAAAATTGGAGCTTATAAATATAAAATTATGTTAAATATAGTTATTAAATAAGTATAAACTTTTATTTTCACGATTTATTGTTTTACATTAACAAACAGAATACATTTCATACATAAACTCGGTTAGACACAATTAAAACGTTAATTATGCTCTATACAACTGTCTACTATTATGTTGGCTATTTGGATGATCGTTTCAAAGCTTATCACATTTCGATTTCAATGTTTATATCATTGAATAATACATTTTTATACAATTGAATTATAGCTAGAATCTTCTTATTTAAACGTAAATTATTTTATAAAGGATTAGTTAAAAAAACTTTGTCACATGATAATGATACCGATCTTAATTACTTCCTGGCCCGTGTAATTCGATAAAACTTTCCACGGAACGTGGCACTTTTCCGCAATATGGTAAGTTGAAAGTTTTTATTACCTTTGCAGCCATGCATTTCAGTGACAATTTTCTTCGACTCCTTAATATTACCCCAGCTGGATCTGTACATAGGAGATGATATAAATCGTTAAATTATAGTAATTAACAATTTATTTATATGTACAAAATTTTCTTTTGAAATTTCAATATTGATACCTGAAGAAGCTGCATAAGGTGTTTTACCCCATTTATTTACAGTGTCCAGATGTGCTCCAGCTTCTTCGAGTGCCGTAATGATAGAATAAAGGGTCCTTAAAATGACGGCACTATAAAATTTAGAAATACGCTTATTGGTTCTTTTTCAATTACGAAATAGACAAATTCCTTTCTTAATATTTGTTGGAAAGTGTAATTATATTTATGATAAGAATAATCATACTTAATTGGTTTTTTGCAACTAGCAATCACATGTAACGGAGTGTCCCTATCATTGTCCATCGCATTTACATCGGCTCCACAACGTATAAGTAATTTTGCTGTTGCTTCACATGGAAATCTATAAAAGGCTTATTTTAAAAGCTTGATCACTACCAAATATTTTTAGAAAGTTGTTGATTACAACTGACATGCAAACACCATTGGTGTGGAAATCGTCAAGTGTATCAGTATTTACGGCAAGATGCAGTAATGTTTGTCCATCCTTCAAGCGCAATTGCAGAGCACAGAGTTTGTGAACTAGATAATATGCATTCGCTTTATCTTGTTCTGATATTTTGTTTTCGTTCCATGTTAAGAGTTTCGTTACTATTGAGAGTATATACATTGTACTCATAATGTTTAATTCCATTTTCTCCTACATTGAACAAAATTTCTTTACAGATTTTGTCTCGCAAGTATTTTTGCTTAATGAACATGTATTTCCAAAAGGACGTATTAAAAAGTTAATATTTTTCATTTTTGCTTACAACATGCTGTTCAATGTCTTCTTCAGAGTGGGAATTACTGAGATTCAATTTATTGCGGCTAAGTTCTGTTAGAGCAGCCGTCAAGACATTTAAAACTTGAGAGAAATCAATATCAACTCCGGCGAGTATCATTTGCAAGAATACCTATAAATAAAATCACAAGAAAGAAAAGAAGAAATTAGAGATATATAGTAATTTGAATAATATTCTTTTGGAATACTTGGAAGTAATACCTGTACAAACATAAGTAGATTCTTCGCAATCGAGACATTATTTAACTGCTTTAGATACAGAACATGAAGCCACAGATCAATACATCTATCAAACTTAAAATTGTTTGCAAATATTGCACCTCTGATGACTATGTGATATGTTACTGCCGGATTATGCTGTCCTGATATTAAAATTTAATCAAAATAATACTTCCTGTGATTTATTGATTTTAGTATTACTTAAAAAATAAAATAAAAACCTAGAATTCTCTCTCGAATAGCTAACGACTCCATATGAATAGCATTTGTGTTGTGTTCGATGCTTTCTAGTTCTTCCAATGATTCACTTTCCTTCCAGTTATTGTACGCCTTCACTGGTTCACCTAAATTTTTGTAGATTATGTTTTCAGGATCGCTAAACCTGTAATATCCAATAATTGTCTATCCAACTTCGAATAAAAATATTACTTTCAATACATACCTAAGTTCCATCGCTTTTCGCAGATATTTGTATGCCTTTGCTAAAGGATAATTATCTTTGTGAGCTACACTGTTTGCGTAAGAAGCACCTAGAAGTTCGTAAGCCTCAATTATTTCCTCTTTAGTGACTTCTGGGCATTCTATCAAGCACTCTACAACTTCTGCTCTAGTACGCTCTGCTGCTACTATCAATGGTGTCATTCCGCTATTATTCTTGGTCATTTCTGCCCCGAATATCAATAACCAGCATACTATAGCCATGTGACCACAGTCCGAAGCTAAGTGCAAAGCAGTGGCACCACAATTTTGTACTTCATTTGGATTTGCACCTTGTTCTAAAAGAAATGCCACCTGTTTTGGTATAAAATAAAATTAAAGTTGCTGAAATCAATTCTGTTACTTTATTGAGATTTAACATGGACCAAGAACATTGAAAATTTCTTGGATCGAGAAGAAACGTGATTAGAGTCATAATTCTACTTACAACATCCAAGTGGCCTTTGTACGCTGCGACCATCAAACACGTACTATTAAAACGATTTGCTATGTTTATATCTGCATTATGTTTCACTAAATACTTGACTATATCCAACCGACCATCGAAACAAGCTGCTCTCAGAGGTGTACAATGATTAGCAGTTGGATGATTGATATCTGCACCCGCTTCTACCAAAGTTTTGACAACTGTTAAGTTTCCTGCTGCAGCGGCGCAGAAAAGGGCGCTTGCTTTCTCAATAATCTGTCTATCGAACTTCACTGTGCCCTCTTGCTCCAGATCAGGCTTGAATTTGTCGAGTAATACTTTCACCACTTTATCGTGACCACATCGGGCAGCTATTATTAAAGGTGTGCATTGTTGTCCGTCGTTTTCTACTACTCTCTGGTTAATCAGCTGATTAACTTGTTCAGGTGATTTAGTACTGAGAAAAGCATAAAGCCATATAGCCATACCATCTTTAGCAGCATAATAAACACGTGTTATAGTGCTTGTAAGGGACGGTGACACTTCTATCGTATCCCCATTCGAACCGATCACTTCCATTTTGTTAACCGTTTTCTTGTATATTATAAACAATGCGCAGAGATGCTTTCACGTCGAGCTCCCGTTGTGAAATTCGTCGATGACGCTCTAACCCCAAATTCTCCATACTACACATCAGATTTCAGACAAAGCTTTAAAAGTTATTTTAAGAATATACAAAAACATATCGGTATTCTCGCATAAAAATAACATTTCACTTTGTTTAACCTTGTTTAGCGGGCGTTGTTGCAATCATTACTATTTTTGTAATTGATCACTAGTTATTTTCAATCTTGTAATATATGTATATTGCACGATTAGTCATTTAAAAAATTAAAAAATTTTGCCTTTGTGTTGAAAACGATTCACAACACTGCGATTTCCTTGAAATGTGCTATCATACAATCGAAAAATTAAAAAAAATACGTCTCCCGCTCGTTCTCTAACTTTAATTTAAAGAGAAAATATACTAATGAACAGAAATTTGATAGATAAGTCCTCCAAACATTGGTTACATCTCTGTAAACATCAAAACATTCCGCATGAATGAAATTGTTTGGGACAGAATTTTTTAAAATATCATAATTTGATCGATTAAAACGTATTAATCGTTGAAAATTCCAATCGATTTGATTGACTGATAAGATCAGTCATCGATTATTGATCATAAGTATTACTCGATAATTGCATTAAATATGGTTCAACTATGATTTCGAAGAAGTGCAAGTTGTAAAACGCAATAATTATTATTAGTATCATAAATAATGTAGAAGAGGAGGGAAAAAAGGAGCGAATATCGTTGGGCATAAATATTGCTGTACACCTCACCACAAAAATATTCTGTGCTTGAGGGCTTAATAAATGTAGTTTTCCATCTCAATATAACTGCCCCAAAAGCACTGGCAATATCAGTCACACTGCATTTTTACAGAGGTTGACAGAGGTAAAACTGCAGTGTTTTTCAGTGACCCATATATGTACAGTATGCAAGCACAGAATACCAGAAGCGAAACTCCTATTAGAAATTTTGATGTTCGTGTCCCCGAAATTTCGAACCGACATATAGCCTGTGTTGCCGCTTCTTTAAATTGACATTGGTTGGTACAGAGAGATTGATATCTCTATCTTTAAAAGCAAGTTTTCATGCGATAGTACCCAATAATATATAGCAGTGACCCAATAGTACCTTAGTTAGACCATATGTACTTATAGAACCGGCATAGGTATAGGACAGGCTTCGGAATTAATAGCAATTTTGGAGACATTTTCGAGGGCTACGCCCCCCTGACCCGGCCGCGCGTCTCGCTCCCCGTGACGGTCATAGTTCTCGAACCACCTCAGGCCCGTGCCATATGAACTGCGCATGGCGCATTAAGACAATACCAGTGTCAACAGGTTTCCACGTTATCCATGAGGTACACTGTTCCTGTTCAATCGTTATACTTCTCTACATTCGGCACACTACAAAGAATGTAGTTCTTCTGTAACTATAGCTCGGCAGACCCGAAGATTCGACTGTTATGGAGAGTATATGACTCTATCGCGCGCGCGCGATAGTATACATACGTACACAGATTCTAGATATTTACGTATGCATAAGCAAATCCACGTTATAAATTTCAAACGTTTATTTTAAATTTATTGTATAACGATCCATTAAGTTTTAAATAAAATATAATAGACATTCATGATAAGAGGACATTACAATAATGTACATAACAAAATCGTACACTTATAAAACATACGTTTCGTTAGACTCATTATTGAAAGTAATTACAAATTAATAATAATAATAAGACTGTGTATCGTTATGGAAAATAGAAATATTCCGCATCGATTGTGGGAAGCAGTATAGTTAATTAGAAATTAATTTCATCTCTTAATAGTCTTTTTACGTTGAAAACAACACAACAATATTCTTAGATCTTTTATATTTTTCACTTTTTTTTCACTGTAAAAATCCGCAGTTTAGTAATAACAGAAGTTATCACAGAAGTTATACATTAAGATGAAGTTGTACATAAGGCACAGAAATTGTATACACTAGGTTCTTTATAAAATAATAACTAATATTAGAATACATATTCAAGAACGCGCATGTAATAGATCGTAATTAAATATTAAAATATAAAGTAACGCTAGCATAACGTATATACAAAAAAAAGCAAGAGTATTACAATGTACATATTATTATTCCATTTAAATAATCAAATTTAATAAAATACATATTATTACTCCTATGGTATTGTTTTCTGATGAATTAGAAATATATAAAACATAAGTAACAGCCTATACCAATAATTAAAACTGTTAGGTCTTAATTAATTATAATATACAATAGTCTTTGTTAACAAAATATGTCTTTATTAATTAAAACTGTTAGGTCTTAATTAATTAAAATATATAATAGTCTTTGTTAACAAAATATGTCTTTATTAATTAAAACTGTTAGGTCTTAATTAACTATAATATGTAGTAGCTTTAGTTAATAAAATGTCTTTATTAATTAAAACTGTTAGATTTTATAAAAATTAATACTTTTCATCTCAATGTTACCTTAAAAGATTATAGGTAGATCTGATACTGCAGCTAGCCTTGAAGATTGTACAAGTCTAGGACTACGAGGTGATTTGTGCAACTGTGAACGAGATAATTTAGGAGTTGTGGTAGTAGGTGTTACTGGTACTGGTATATGTTTCCTTAGTGGTTTGGCAGGTGTTCTTATTGGTGTTTTAACGTTTCCTTTATTTGTTGCATTTAGTAACGAACTCCGTAACTCTCTCCTTTCTTCTAAATGTTCTTTAAATTGATTGTAAGTTGTATCCGTTGCAGCTGAACTTCGAGATACTGAAGTTTCTTTTTTCTTACTACTACTCTTGCCTGCAGAAGATACAATTATTTGAGGAATTCTTCGGCCTTTCATCTGCTTAAGTCCGCTATTTTTCAAGCTCATACTTCGACGTTTCGTTGAAGTATTTGGAGAAGGACTGAACATTAGTTTCCTTTTTAATACGTTAGTTGGTGTTCGTCGAGTACACAATAGAGTAGGTGTCTTTTTTGTTGAACTTAAAACCCCCTTTTTGACTGATTTATCCTTAGCGTCTTTTCTAGCTTTCTTTATCGTTTCCTTTTCTTCATTTAGATGTTCCCACGATTCTTTTAACAATTCCTCTACTGACATACCATTAACAGTGAAAACTTCTCCATTTACACTTTCATATTCTTTTATTAAATTTCTTAATTGTTCTTCTATTTTTGGTAATTTTTTCTGAATTCTTTTACGCTCTTTTTCCTCCATTAATAATTGACCACCCCGATTGTACAAACGATCCGGATCATTTGTAGGTTGTAAGAGTTCTTTCATTTTTAGCCATAGATTATTTCTTTCTTCTAATAGCTCAAATACAGATTTATTGGCTGCATAAAAGTCTTGTAGCCTTTTCACTTCCAATTCATGTATAGAGAGCAAATCTTCTGTATATGTTTGACAGAGAAAATACTTAAATTTGCCCTTTTGTGCTTCGCTAAATTTACATAGATCCCATAATTTTACCAATTCGGATCTCACTTGTGATATATATTGCGCAATATTTCCTTTTCGCTTTTCTTTACACCTCTCTAATTCTGCTTCTAATGCATTTATAGTTGCAATACTATATCCTACATAACTATTAAGGAATGAATGGCAAACTCGTTCAGGTTCATCAAGATATTTCCATAGAGCAATTAATTCCTTCTTAATATTTTCTACATATTCTTTTGCTCTTTCCATTCGATGTTTAAGCTCTTCCTTAAGCTTCTTTAATTTAGTCATATTATTACTGCTAAAAACGAAGTTTTCACTATCTTTATAAATTAAATGTTCGAAATTTGTAGATGGTGAAAGTCCTAATTCATCCATCATTTTTATAATTTCTCTACGCATTTCTTTAAAATTAGACTCCAAACGATTCTTTTCTGATTCTTGTGTTTCAAGATATAGTTTGAAACTATTAAGTTCTTCTTCGGAAGGTAACTTTTCCTCTATTCCAATTGGTTGAGTGCCTAGTATTTTGCAAAGACTTTGTTCTTTTGCACGTAATTCTTTTAGAAGTGCCAGTCTTTGTTCTTTGCGGTACTGTAATGTATGTAAATCATTACGTAGCACTTCTTCTATTTTCAGCAATTGTAAATTCTCGTATCCATCAGTTTGCATGTCTTCTCCCAATTCTTTGGTTAATATAGAAAGTTTCTCCATCAATTCTCTCGAATTACTTAATAATATATCCTTCTTTTGCTGGAATTCAAGAACCATATCATGCAATAAATCATTTATGTGACTTAATGCTTGTTTGCAAAATGTATCACGTGCTTCCTCCGTATATCCTACATCTTCCCATATTTCATGTAACGTACGCAATGTACTCCGAACTTCTACATTTGTTTTTTGTATTATTGGTTCCCATTTTGATAAGTCGGCCATTATTCTATTTTCCTTTCACACTTTCTACAAAAAGCAATATAATTAAATGAAACAATTTATATGAAAATATGTTTCGCTTAAGGCCGATTTATAATTTATACTATCCACACAGACACATAATTTTTTTGTTCAGCGTTGATTACATGAACATGCTTTAATACATTTCAATAGAAGTATACAGATGAAAAGAAGTATAAAAACTTTAAAATCAACTTTCTCCATCAATTTTTTCTTGCATAATAACATTTATGAAGACAGTGTTTACAGATGAATTTTATGCAATTCCATCTATCTTTTTCGATTATAGATTTATCATGCTTAGGGTGGCTTACTACTATTGAATACTTCCCAAAGTACCTAGATTTCTTAAAATAACATGAAGTGCCTAGTATTGCTATATTTTTAAAAATAAAATTGATGGTACACCTTCATATATAAATGAAAAGTATTACAATAATTTTTGTTTAAAATATCGAAAACATTAGTTAAAAACCTTATTCCCCGAGACAATGCAATTTTTCGTTAGTGATTATAGAAAATGCTAAGAAACCATGATACATCATAGAATAGTAAAGTAATTTTAGTAAAGGGATTTTATTGTGCCACAGCATAAAAAGTTGCAAGTATTAAAAGTACTAAGCTTAAATTTTTTGTGTTCGGTAAACAGAACCAAAATCGTCCAAAAAAATTGTATGATACAGAAAAAAAGGTTGATAATCAATCTCTATCACAAATAATGCAAAATAAATTACAGAATACCTTCAAATTAACAAACAACTTTTTAATCGCCACTAAATATCCGGTAACTGGTCCTTTACCCTATTGTATCCTATCAGCACAGATGCATATCAGGCACAAAACAAAAAGAGAAAAGTATTATTAAAGTATTATATTGAAACAGTACCGTTCCGTATTTATGTGGATAGTATAAATCAACTTTTATTTGCATACTTACGATGTAGAAAACGTCTACGCAATAGGTTTATTAACAAAATTTAACAAAAACACGATTAACGGTTGTCAGAGCTGCCGTTGTTCTTTTGAATTCATATACTACTACAACGCCACTACAGTGATGAGGCATGGACCGCGTTTCTCGCGCATGCGCGCCCAAAACAGTGACGTATCTATATTATGAGGAAAAGGTAGAGGGGCAGTCATATTGGCGGGAAAGTACCAGAACGACTCTTCCGAGACGAGATGGCTGACCTATGAGTTTTTGGTAAATTATTATTAATACTGTTATTATACAAAGGTAGCTGACATTAGAGAAGGAGCTACAGAGAGGCGTAGAGCTCGCTATTTTTAAAATAAAATCATACAAATTTAAAAAAATTTTACCCAAGGTACCCTATTTAATCCAAAATTTTACTTCACTGATGCTAAAATTGCCGCGCATGCGCGAGAAAACGCGCATCTCCATACGAGATTCCCATAAGCCAGCCGTACAGAAGTTGAAACGAATTGATACTGGCTTTACATGCCAGCGCCGCCAGTTATACACCGGTGTACTAACGGAACTAGCGCGAAGTTTGAAAGATTAAATTTAGAAGGGAGGCGTATTAATATAGCACAGTAATACGAACTACTTGTATGAACGTTAAAATTAAAAAAAAACTGGTTGCAAAAAATGATATTCATGAAAATAGTGAAATAAATATATAAACATAACGTAAAATAAACAGAAGTAATTATTATTAAAGTTCGCAGAAAGTGAATAGTGATTTTTAAAATGTTTCTAAACATTATTGTCATTTACTTCACTGTTATAGATAAAGGAAGTGGAGGTATGTATGTTTTACGTTTTACGAGAAGCAATAAATGAAATTAGATTCATAATAATTGTTGCGTGCGCGTTTTCTATTACTTGCTATAGTTAAATCCGCACTTTGCTATGTTAGGAGTGGACTGTATTAATGAATTTTGAGC